>OX579636.1:2936475-3059514 GCA_951230915.1 Antitrichia curtipendula | reverse complement strand
AAGAGATCCTTTTATTAATTCATTCAAATAATAAGTTAAAAGTTCAAATGAATGTTGAATTAAATAGTTCAAATTTTTTTAGGAGGTATTCATCTATAAAATCTCCAAAAACAAATGTTAATCTATTTTGTTGAACAAATTTGTTGTCACCCATTTTGATATTGAAATAAGAAACATATAACCTTTGAATGTAATATTTTATAGAAAAAAAACTTCCCACATAATTAGGTTATGATAACTAGCATACATCAAAGAGGGCCCCTTGGTCCTTTAAGGGTTAAAGAAAGAACATAATGGAATTTTTATTATATTACTGTTTCCCAAACTTTCAGTTTGCTCATGAATCTCTGGGGCACCAAATTCTAGTATTTACAATACTTTGAAGCTAAATAAAATTAACCAAATTATTATCTTTCATCGTTCCTACATTTATAAAATTATTGTTGGATTCTAGTTTTAGTATCAAACATTTAATTTTGAAAATGAATGATTGTGATTTTGCTTAGTTTCAAGATTTTGTGCAAGGGTATCCTTTGTAATTCTTGTTTTTTTAATGTCAAGGGCTCTTAAAAATGAACCTTAAATATACTAGAATGAAGGAATGAAATAGTAACTCTAATTAAAATTTTAAAACTTTGTTTTTAAATGATTTTATTCCGAGAGTTTAGTATGTGACAAAACAAATGATTTCCAAGGTTTTGAGTCTGTCATTTAAGGATTATTGCAACCATCTTCTTTAAACAATCAAGTAGGGAGCTCTAAAATGGATAGTAAGTAGTCTAGAATGAACTACCACCAGTATAAGAGCATAACGAAGCCAATTGTTTTACCACAAATGTTAAACGAATTTAGGGTTTGTTTAAGTTTAGTAAGGATCACATTTAGTTCCCTTGAATGTATTGTTTTTTGAATTTTATATTGCTTGTTTTTGGTGAAGTCATATTTATTTTCAAACTAGACGTGTGTGGGTTTTATAAGGCCTAGAATCATAAATACATTCCTATGGTAGAATAACTTAGAAATTCATAAGGAATTCAAAAATGCTTTGAACATTACGAACCACTTGTGTTAGATTCTACGTCAATTTTTCTTCCAAGTCAAAAGAAAGGAAAATAAATTCCATGATTATGGGGCCATGGTTGCAGGACTACGAATTGAAGACCACGGTTTTAGGGGCCACGTCTGGGCGGCACGGCGTAGGGGTCATCTCTCCCGATTTTCTTCCGCTTCATTCTTGCTTGGTTTTCCTCGGATTGCTTTTTCTTTTTCTTCGTTGTGTTTTGATCTTCTTCCCGCTTGGTTTTCTTTCGTTGTTGTTTTTCTCCCCTGTTTTGCTTCCTCGTCAGCGCGTTCTGTTTGCCTTCTGCGTGGGCGCGTCTTGGAGCAGTTCTTGAGCGTTGGTGGAGCGGTTTTTTGAAGCAATCTCCAGCGTTTTGGGAGCAACCCTTGTTTTCTTGGGCGTTGTTTCGTGGTTGTGTTTTGTGTGTGTGTGCATCGGTGCTCGCTTCGGAGGCGGTGGCAGCAAAATCGAGCAACGATCATCCTTTGTTGGTGAGTTTGTTCTTCTGCAATTCTCTATTTCCCACTTTCTCTCAACTGCTTCCATTCGGGTTTGCATTCGGGTTTCAGTCAACTGCTTTGCATTTGGGTTTTTTCTTGCATTCGGGTTTTTTCTTGCATTCGGCTTGCACTTGGGTTTCTAGGGTTTGCTGAATGCAGTAGGAGTCTTTTCTGTCAGGTTTTTCGCTGTACATCTTGTTATTCGTGTTGCAGATCTCAATGCTTTTGTTGTTTTTATTCATGTTTATATTTTTGTTGTTTCTGTTTCTCTTTTAAGTTTCTATTGTATTTCTAGTTGGTCTTGCTCTAGATGTCAGTTGTTCTTGCTGCAGATCTTGCTGTTCTTGTTGTTTTCGTTTATGTTTTTGTTGATTTTGATGTTTTTGTGGTTTAGGTTTCTATTCCTGTTTCTGTTTCCGTTCTTGTTTTTGTATTTGTTGCAGGATCTTAGTTTTTGGTGCATGAAGATGATGTTTGATTCAGAAAAATGTCATGTATCCTGTTGTTTTAGCAAGGTTACAATTCAGCTGAACAACAATGTTTTTTCTTGGTGTTTAAAATGTATGCTTTAACTCGATGCAATGTAAGTTTTAACTTGATGCAAAGTATGATTTAACTTGACGCAATGTATGTTTTAACTCAATCGGAGATCCATAGATCAATATTTTAACTCAGGTCGAGTTAAAATACGTCAAAAAGTCAGACAATTTCAACTCGGCTCGAGTTAAAATACGTCAAGCCGTCAGACAATTTCAACTCGACCCGAGTTAAATGATTCTTGAATGCACAAAAAACAAAGATCAGAACAGAAGACCACCCCCCTGGAAAACCGAAGCAAACAAATTCCTGCCTAACAACATCATCTCGAAACAAGTCAAACGGGAAAGACGTCCAACCACAACCAAACGACCAAAAAAATATCCTAGTAAATACATTCAACTCGAAGCGAGTTAAAATAGAACCCACTTAAAGTAGAGGACCCAACGATCTGTCCGGGTACTCAGGACGAAGACCTACTAACAATTAAAAAAGCAACCACCACAAGCACGACAAATGCTACAGAAAACAAGGAAGATAGACCTTTTAACTCGGACCGAGATAAAGAACCATAGGAAAGGCAAACGGAAAGTACATATCCCCGTGGTGAAGTACGGGATGGGGCAACAGAACAGGTAGAACAAGAAGTCGATGTCAAAGAACAACTCGAACATGCATCACTTGGTCTAATAAAATCTGTCGCAATAGAACAAAAATACCAGAACAAACACAAATATCATACCCATTTAGGAACCGTGTCACGTCCTCATGTATCTTAACTTGGCTCGAGTTAAACAGTTCCATTGCGGATTTGTTACAAGTATGGAGGACTAGATCATCGGTCTTGAGGTTTACTTAAAGAGATTCCAGTTCCCTGAAGAGGACAAAGACGACTATGGTGACGCCGACATGCTTGGCGAGTGCTGGCAATGGAAGGACCCGGAGGAGGTGGAGTACTGGACTCTTGTCTTAGTACCCATGAACAAGAATCTCTCGTTCTAGATGAAATACAAGAAGGTCGAGGATAACCTGCCCATGACGTTGACAGAGGTTGTGTGCGAAGTCATCACCGGTCCCGGAGGCTGTGAGCCCTCAAGTTAGCACTTGAAGCTCTGGATTTATTTTTCGCGATTTACTGTTAGTTTTTAGTGTTAATTCACGCAAAATAGCATGAATTAGTAGTTGAGAGGAGTTTGGTAGAAGTCCCTACCAGATTAGTGAGGAACCTTCCTAAATTCATGGAAAGCACAAAATACTATGTTTTTCTATGTTTATGTCTTAAGTTTAGTGTCTTAGAGTCCATATTAACGTATTAGAAAGATGTGAGAAAGTGAGAGTAAGCCAGTTCTAGTGTCTTGTCCATGTAACACTTGACATGTGAATACATGTGACATCTTGGCTAAAGTGCAAAAGTCTATATCAAGGTTTAGAAGTATCTCGATCCAATTCATGTGGAATATGGATTAGTTACATGAAGACCTATAAATGTTGAAGAATATGAATCAGAATGCAAAGTAGAAGAAGGGCGAGGTGATTGGAGCTTACAGAAAGGTGCTTTTAGGGTAAAAACATGCCAAGAGATCAACAACAGAGCTAATCATCCACAACAACCCCGGTACCAGAATAATTTCCCCCCGGGCGGAAATTATTAAGGAATTGCTAAAATTAGCATCCTTATTGGAGGTTTGGTTTTGCCCTTGGCTTTTGAACACTTCCCAAAAGATTGCCCAAAAGTTTCGGGATTTTACAAAACTCCACGATGACTCCATGGGAAGTCAACCGCCTTTGAAACTGATGGTAATTTCTTAGAAATTACCCAGAGTGCGGTAAAATCTCACTAAAAATTAGATTAGAGTTTTATATATTAGATAAGCGACCTGTCAAGTTTGAAGACTTTCTGATAGTCAGAAGTACCCGAATCGGCAACGACATCAAATTTAACAAGAATTTACAACACGACGGCGAGTTGACCGGCGAGTTGACCGGCGAGCCAAGAGCTAGCGGTGTCCGAATGTAGCAAACAAGGAATGTTTTCTTACTATCACGAACCTTCCAAGCAACCCTAACCAGTTAGTTTTCTCGGGAAACTCAAATTCCATTAATTGAGATTTTGACTTTTCTCTAGAATTACCGTTAGTGGTTTTTACAAATATTTACAGCCTGGAAGAAGGGGGTAGGGGATCCCTGTAAACTAATTGGGGTCTTCTGAACGCGATGGCGCAATCGGTTTTCAAATTGGAATTTTTCCCTAAAAGATAGATAGGGTCAGCTCTTAGTTTGACTTTTTTAGAGTAATTTGTAGTAATTCGAGGTTAATTAACAAAATATCTTGGTGAAAATCAAAGATTGGATTTAGTTAAGATGTCAAATCTTTCCTTTAAAAGCCAATTTAGATTAAACTAAGAATATTTGGAATTGACCTAGGATTAAATTGCAAAATATCTAGGTTAGTTAGGGTTATTTTCATAAAATCTTTGGGGAAAATCAAGGATTTGATTTAGGCAAGATTTCAAGGCTAATTAAAGCCTCCAAGGAACTTGCTTGAGGACCTTCCTTCCTATTAAACAAAGATTAAATGCAAAATATCTCATAGTAGTTTAGAATTTAATTAGGTAGTTAGTTAAACGTTTTTTAACCGACAACTTACCGGGGAGGGCTTGGCTCAAGAACATGATATTCGTTATTTTGGGAGTTTTCCTCTCTCCCAATTTAGGTCGGTTTGCGCTGATCTTCACCACAGATTGGAAAACTGGAATTTTTGAATGGGCATAACTTACTCAAATTTTGTCCAAACTGAGCATATGAGGTGTTTTTTGACATCTACAGATTCCTTAGATGTCAAAAAACACCTCATATGCCCAGTTTGGACAAGATTTGAGTAAGTTATGGCCATTCAAAAATTCCAGTTTTCCAATCTGTGGTGAAGATCAGCGCGAACCGCGCTGAACTGCATACTATGGAATTCTCCCAAAATAACGAATATCGTGTTCGAGTATAAAAGGCCTCCCCTCGAGGTTGTCGGTACCCTCATTTTCTTTTCTCTTTGGTATTGACACTCTGTCAGACCAAACCCTCATTCTTATTTTCAAACTCTCATTTTCTTTTCTCTTTGGTACTGACACGTTGTCAGACCAAACCTTATTTTCATTTCCTTATTGTTGCTCTGCTGTGCTACCAACACGTTGTTGGAGCACTTTAAGCCAAAAATTGGCTAATTTCTTCTATTTCTTTGCATTTTCCGCTAATTCTCTTGTGTTTTGAAGGACTAGAGGGTCCCTTCAAAACCTATTGCTTTCTTGTTTGAATTTGGAGGTCGAAAACCCCAAAACTTGATTCTTTGCCTAAATTACTTGAATACTAATCCATTGTAACGCGTGAACGCATTTGGTACTAAAATACTTAAAGCGGCAAGGCTTGACCTTGCCAAAAGTATTTTAGACTAATTTCCTACTCAAAGTTCGTTGTATAACGGAATTTGAGGTTTAATTGCTAATGTTCGGTTAAACACTTTCGTGTGTACCTCCTTTAGTAGTTAATTGATTGACTTTGACTTGAAATTTTGGAAGATTCGTTTCTAATGTTCGGTTAAACATTGTCATGTGTACCTCCTTTAGAATCTAACTTTCGAAATACTTAAATTGGCTTAAGAAGCTCCGTTTGTCCTGGGGTTGACCCCGCACGGTGAAGCTTTGACTTTTTGAACCTTGGAAACGGATACTTGAAACTTAAAATTGTTCGATTTGACCTGGGGTTGCCCCCGCACGGCAAAGCTTTAACTTTTAAAAGTTAAAATTTGCCATTGGAAACTTAAATTTACCTTGTACGACGAAGCTTTGACTTAAAATCTACGGAATAAGGTTCTTTAGGAGCTTATTTAAAGTCCGATTACATTGGTTTTATTTCTCTTCCGTTGTGCACGTGGTAGAAGGATTCCACTTTCAAGTTGCCATTTGTTGTCTTTGAGTCATTCAAATCACTAGATTTCGTCTTTATTTTTGACTTTCATAAAAATTAGCTTAGTTCCGTTCTATTAAAACACCATAAAGGTTATTTTTTCCTTCTTTTAAAAGTTAAGTTTAGTGATTATCTTTACTTGTGTGTTGATTTTCTTCCCAAAAATCCCCTCAAAAATCAAAAATTAGTTTTCCATGTAGCTCAAAAACAGAAGAGAAGACCAGCAGACGGGGAAGAGAAGACCAGCAGACGGGGAAGAGAAGACCAGCAAGGAGAAGAGAAGACCAGCAGACAAGAAGCAACGACCAGCAGACAGGAAGGGACGACCAACAGACGGAACCAGAGCAACGGAATGAACAGACCAAGGCGATGGAACGAGCAACCAGGGCGACCAGCACGAGCAGACCAAGGCGACGGAACGAGCGACCAGGGCGACCAGCACGAGCAAACCAAGGGGGAAGGGGGCTAGTACGTGTCACCATCGGAGGTTGGTCTGAGAGCGGAGTGTAGTGGTCTGAGAGCGGAGTGAATTGGTCTGGAGCGGAGTGGGGTTGGTCTGGAGTGAAGTCCAGAGAGTCCAGGGGTTGGAAATCCAAAGTCCTCAAAGTCAATTATCCACAAAATTTCCATAAGCTAAGGCGGTTGTTGCCACGCTACCAACTTTTTTTGCAAATTTTGGAAAATTTGAACACCAAGGATTTTGAACTAACATTCGCCTCGGTTCTTAAATCTCTCAAAACACCATCGCCAAGAATTCAACAACAACAACATCATAAGAAGTGAAAGAAAGCGAGATCATAAGAAGGTTAACAAGGGAGGACGAAGAATAAAAGGAGTTAAGGTTAGTATCTTACTATTGAAATTTGGATTGTTTTGATTCTTCTATTCTTTTCGTTAGCATCTTACTATTGACGTTAGATTGTTTGGATTGCAAAATTCCTTTTACTATTCATCGATAGATTTGTTTTGATTATTTTAAGCTTATTTTATTAGATTACTATTCATTCGGTTGATTTTAGTTATTAATTAGGATTCCAAAGACAAATTAGTTGTTGTTTTATTGTTTGGGTTTTGTTTTATTAGGCCTAATAAGCCAAATAGATACAAACAAATACCAACTAATATCTTGGAATATTTAACAAAATAACGATTAAACAATTGGCAATCGAATAAACTACTATTCATTGAAAACTTGGGAAAAATGAATTAAATTTATCATTTAATTTAATTTCCTAAAATCAAAGGATTAGTTTTAAATTGCCAAAACTAACAAACTTAGACTTTTTAGATAGGTTTAGAAACAATAATACTAAGATTTCTTCCAAATTTATGAAAGACAATGGAGAATTTCGAGGAGACGATTATGATGGTGTTTTGTGATGATGGAACGATCGACATTCTCGATACTGAGGTATGAATTTCAAAACTTGTCTTTTGTCTTCTCTTTTGCTTTCATTCTTTAAAAATTAGATTAGAAAACTAAAACTAACAAAAATTAACAATTAGGAATCCGATAGCTAGTTAGAATTTAAAATCGTTAGAAACCTTAAAAAACTTAACTATAACCATGAAAGTAATAATTAGATTAACTTTGAGTTAATTTGGAAACCGAAATAGTAATATCATCCAAAGGAATTTCAAAAGGAATCTAACGTAAATTAGAAATCTAGGGAATATTGGAATAATTGGGGAGATTAAACCCTAATTTATCCCTTAAATTCTACATAAAACTTATTGAAACCGAATTCCACCCAACTAAGGGGAATTTTCATTCATTCATAAGTTTTTACCTAGAAGTCCAAATTCTTACTTTTTACCATTATAAGAAAGTAATTTATCACTTTACCCATAAAAACCATAAAACTATAGAAAATCACTAAATTTAGAATAATAACTTAGAATTAGGCTTAATTAAAGAACAATTAGGAATATTCTCAAAGAACAACTAGGGAATCTTTGGAAACCATAATCTTTTAGAGAATCTTTTGAAGATTCCAAATCCACCTTTTACTTTTAAAATTACTTTAATTTGAAAAGATAAAAGTGTGGATGAAGATTTGACCTAAATTTGGATGAAAATTCCGAAAATAGGTTAAAATTAGGTTTTTCTCAAAATTCCATTAGTTAACTTAATCAACCTTTCAACACTGAAATTTAGATTTATTTCACATTATTTTGCTATTTTTAGTTGACGGATGAAGTTTTTAGGATAGAATCAGGGCCGAATTTCATCCACGCATAACTTTTGCTAGGAATATCAGAATCCAACTTGCTTTACCATTTCGGAAAGGGCAAATTGTATTCTTTGATTTAGTTTAGGTAGAATTTAGTTTAGCTAGAAGTTTAATCGCATTTAACTAACCCTTAACAACCTTTATTTCTTAACTATTAGTGTGTTTTGAAGCATTTAAATTAGGTAAAATCAACATAACAAAGTGTCCATTGCTTAGAAGGCCAAAGAACACTACGTTTGATTTCATCACCTAGAAATTACTTTTCATGCCGCTAGAATCCGTGTGCACGTTTTACCTCTGAAGGGGGGAGATTAAAACACTCACAGAGGCCTCATCTTTGTCTACTGTAAAACAATGGGCCCCAAGCAACAAGAGGAGTACTACTTCTTGTACGTAGTGAACAACCGGAGAATACAATTCTCTGTGTCGGCATACTACAAGTCCCTAAACAACACGGACTACCAATAGCTGCAAAAAAATATCGAGCAACACATAAAAGATAATCGGTGGAAAGCCCAAGGAGGGGGGCCGCTGACATCGGTGACGTTGGCATCTAGGGTGAACGCCTTGATCAAGGGATTCGACCATATGAAGGCCACCCTCCAAGACAAGACTCAAAGAATGCAGCCAATTTCTTTGACTAGGGACTACAGCAGTCAGAGGGGCAGCCAAGGGTCACTTGTCATAGCCACCCCAGAGACTGGTCGCAGTCACACCCGCATGAAGCAAACGGAGAAGTACAGCCGGGGAGATCCCGGGATGACTCCTCCACCGGCCCCAAAGAATAAGGGGAAGAAGCCGGCTCTGAAGGACCTTCTGGTGCCAGAGAACAACATGGCCTCGGAGATAGTGAACATCCCCCAAGATCTTGACGAAAGCGTTCACGAGATAGACTACAAGGAGGCATGCAAATCGTATGCGGATTACTGGTCGGCCTGAACTGACTCGTATATTACAAAGATTGGGGAGAAATTCCTGATTCCAATTGATCAACTGGAAAAGCCCCCACAAAATCTTAATATCCGCAAACAAGAAGACCAAGGCGTCAGGAAAACGCTCAACTTCCTCATCAACATGCCTGACCCGGACAAGAAGATGACACTCTGTGCCTATCCCCAGAATATGAAGAAGAAGCCGCAAACGTTCGAGGAAATAAAGTCTGGGAAGTTCTGGATGGTCAACGGACAGCACTGTGTGGAGGCCTCCTAGAGAATCCAACTGATGGACCAAATTCCCCAGGACAAGAAGGACAAGTTCAAGGTGTGGGAATGCTTTGTCGTTTAGAACAGGGAGGACAGTATCATACGTAAAATCTCTGCATATTACAACCGCGTGAATCATTTCCAGAACTTCATGCCAACGTGGGCGACGAACATACTGGCTTCACGGTTCGTGTGGATGAGTATGGGAAGTCCTACGCCACCGAGGGAGCCCACAGAGCTCGGAAAGATGGCTAAGTCTGTGCCCAAGACGAGAGTGGACGTTACATACGCGTCATTGTTCCTGGTAAGTTCATAGTCATTAATTCGAGTCGAGTTAAGCAAGCAACCATGTCGTGATACCTGCAAGCGATTCTACATTCTAACTTGAGTCAAGTTAAGCTCCCTTACTAACGTCATGTGCACGCGGCGGAATGACTCTTCAGGATTTCAAGAATGCAATCAAGCTCAGGTTCGCCATGATCGACATCAAGAAGAACCAGGGGTATTTGGGAAAGAAGAACCAGAGAGACATTGACATCCACAATGAGATAAAGCTCATTACGGCATCACAAGATGTCTATGACCTCTGGGCAGAGGTCATCTCCAATCATTCTCAGGGACAACTCATCGACCCGGATTCTACAATTGCAATCAGGAACACAAAGGGGTGGAGCTCGGAGAAAGACGGTGTCATGACCCGGGAGTTTTTCAAGTGGATTGGGAACATCACAGAGGGTGACCTGAAGAGGCTCGCTCTCCACCTACTTAGCCGCATCCCAAACCGCAAGGCGCCGCACCCGAAGGTGACGATGAGGGCTCCAAGGTCTATTCTTCTCGACTGCTACACTGCGAAGGAGTGGCTCGAGAGGACCAAACGGAAGGCGGCTGTCCGGCGGCAGTTGCACTACCTCGATGACAAACTCAAACTGTTTGACAATGACGGAAACTACAAGAGGAGTGTCTGGAAAACCTTCAAGCGTAAGTACAACGTCACCAAGGCAACGAAGAACACGCTTCTTATAGGTCCCAATGAATCCTTCTTTTCTCAGGCCAAAATGCCATCTAACAAGAAGAAGACCGTCGAGGAATTGTCGCCGGTGGCTCAGGAATTTTTCAAGGTCTTCATGGAGAGCAAGGGAAGATTCATGAAGCCAGATGCTACGGTGTTCTACCGGCCCTTTGAGATGAAGGATGACGAGTTGGGTGAGTGGGACTTGAATGTCTGGAATGAATCCGTGAAGTCCAGAATCAAGTTGGCGATAATAGACTTCAGAAACATCCCGGGGATCATCAACAAGGAGAAGTCGTCGACATACTTTGAGAAGTTTATGGGCATTTTCGAAGAGGACGTCGGGGAGGAGCTGACAGATCCGGAAGTTTGGCTGTGGATCGCCGGTGACAAGGAGATCGAAGTGGATCTGCGGAGTTACATTCGGACATCCCCATTTGCGGGAACATACTCAGTGCGATTTGCAGAGTACATGCCCTCTGCATTCGAGCGCATTGGGGACGTTCCCGAGAGGAGCGCCCGCGCGAAAGAGCCTGTCTAGATGCTCTTCTTGGTGAAGAACGGAGCGGCGATCAAGACTTGCCAAATCCCGAAGACGTTCGGTGTGGCTCCGAGCTCGCACTACAACTCCAAGAGGCAGACCGTGGAGGTGGAATACCGAGTGTATGATACGGAACTGCGGATGGAGTTCTATTTGAACGTCATGGACTTGTTTGTCTCGTCCAGGGACGTAGTATTGTCGTACTTCGCGGGAGGGAAAGCAATATGCGCGGCTTGGGTAAGTGTATCGAGTTCGATTTTTAACTCGTGTCGAGTTGAGTTGTCCGACTCTCAAACGTTTGATGAGGGTCATTCTTATGACGACCACATCACTTTAATTTGGGTCGAGTTGAATGTCTCCACCTTCCAGATGGTTTCCGTTGGTGTTCTGACTACTTTGGTCTTACTCCCTACAGATGTTATCCCTGGACCATTTCGTCGGCGGCGACAGTGCGAAGAAGGCCATGTTCCTCTCCCTCTGCGTGGAATCGGAGAACATGGACAAGAACAACTTCCTGGATTCCGTTTACTTCGTCGACGAGCAAAAGTTTGAGGATAGCCGGGTCCGGGGGGCATCGTCTTCTCGGGGGAGGGTCGTCTCGGAAAGAAGAAGGAGGTCCATTGGCGACGATTCCGACAGCACGCCAAGGGCATCCCAGCGAGACGACATTGTCGACCTCGACGGAGACGATGATGATGTGATGGAGTGGGTCGATCCAGTTCACGAGGGGATGAATTTGACGCCGACTGCAGTCGCGCCGTCGGCTAATCTGTAGGAGAGTAGCGACATGCGGGGCTCCTCGGGATCGTCCGTACGGGATATTCAAACCCCGGTTTCCCGTCCAAGGCCTTCGCAAAAGAGGAAGCCAGATCCACCTGCGCCGAACTCCTCCATCGATGCCAAATTCATATATAATGTAATGAGGCAAAACAACGAGGAGCAGGCCAAGGCTCGGATGGAGGAACGTGAGAAACAGAGGGAAGAAAACAAGCGGTCCCGACTCGAAAACACGGACATGATGAAGCAGTTCTTGGACAATCTTCCCGCAATCGTGACACAGGTGGCAACTGCAAGTATCTCGGCCTTGATAAATGCGAGGTCCATGATGATGATCGACCCGAACGCACCAACTCCGCAGCTGCTGATCTCGAATCAGGCGCAGGGGTCCGCAGACAATGCGAGGCAACCGCAAACAGGTTCTGCCCACATCACCGGAGGTCCGTCTGCGTCCGAGAACTTGCTGGCGCAAGCCTCCCCCAGCTCGGCACCAAATCAAGTGGAGTCTGCGGAGGACATGACGAGGATAGTCGCGGAGAGACAAGTCCAGGAAGTTCCCGAGCAAGTGGTTCCTCCGCAACAAGCTGTACCGAACGTTTTTGCTCAGCATCCGACTGAGGGCGCTGCTGTAGACGTTGTAGTGGCCGAGCAGTCACAGAGCCCTGTGACTGATGATCCTCCAGGTTGTTCCCTGTGACTCTCTGAGCCTGAGTTTTAACTCGATTCGAGTTAAAACTCCTCAAGTTTTTTTTGGTGGACTTTAGAGAGCATCTAGTGGTAGAGTAGTTGAGCTCTCCAAATACACTGTACATATTGTAAATTTTTTTATCTCTCAGTGAGATAGTGTAATATAATTGTGTTTTTATATTTCATTGTCTGGCTTTGATTCTCCACAGTCGCAAGCTTATTGTCTTCGGAAATTGAGGGACCCCTTCTTGTTTGTGATGCCATAATTTTTGATCCGGAGACGTCTCCCGAGTTTATTTTCTCCAAAACTATTTTGCATGGTTTTGATCCGGTGGTGGAGGCATGTCCGCCATGTCTTGAGGAAGAGAGGGTCCAAGAGGATGTCTGGGATGGCAGAGACATGGAGGTTGAGGAGGATGTTCCCAAAGACCCTCTTGTGATGCCGATGGTCTCTCCATCCAATGATTCGTTGGAGGCTGTAATTTTGGCACCAGTTCCACTACACAACGATGCGGTACGTTCTTAGTGTCTATGTGTACTTGTTACTTTCCCTTCATGGATGTGAGTTGAACGTCATGGAGACATGGCTGTAGTCTTCATCCAAAGTGCATATGTTTAATCGGCACTTTGTCTCTGTTCCTCATGGGCAAGGTGAGAAAATCGTTGCTCTAGAAAATGCGGAAGGCCGGAGTCTTCCCCCATTCAAATCCAGGTTGACAAAAAAGTGGCTCAATGTCGTCCTGGATCTAAATGGTCTATTGGTCTTTTGTGATGATTTAAGGTATCACATGGTTCAAAGGAAATTTTGCTCTCCCGGTGAGGTAGTCCGTGATCTAGAAGACATCATGGATATTAATAGGGTCACTCTTCGGCCACATGTAAGGAGGTTCCTGAGAGAATTATCCTCCGTTGCAAACGTAGTAGTGTGGAGCTCCATGAACAGAAGCTACGTCCAACATATTTGCAATTACGTATTCAGCGGCTTGCAGCCGCCGTTGCAAGTTCTTGGCCGAGAGCAGTGTAGCGTTATAAAATGGAAATGGAGATACGGAAAGCTATTGAACTACAGGTTGACGGGCTCGAACAAGGACCTCCAGATTAAGCCTCTGGAAAAATTGTACAAGTTAAAAGGATCCATTTTCACGGAGGACAACACAATTATAGTGGACGACATGCCGGAAAAACACTTCATAAACAACGCCGCAAATGTCGTGCTCTTAGATCCGTGGTCGCCTGAAGGAATTGGGTCGAGAGATGAAATCCTCATGAATGAACTTCTGCCCTGGATTCAGAGAGTGCACGCGGAGAGGCCCTGGGGGTTTATCCGTTTTCGTAGAGACGATTCTGTGGGGGGCGTCCACCTCCTGAATGAACTCAACCAATCCAAGTACAAAATGCTTTGTGCGGCTCTTGAAGAATCAAATAGACTTCTTGATGAGTGGAAAGAGAATAATGATGAACATGACGGCCCTCCACCAACGCCAAACGTTCCGCGCCACAAGGAGCTTAAGCTATCAGACATCTTGTTCCTACTTAAACCAACTCCGCGCTAGAGCAGGTCGTAGGTGTCGTAGGGTTCTGGCTTCTGTGGAGTTGTAGTGTATATACTTTGTGTGGAAGTTATAGTGCGACTATTCATTAGTAAAAGTACAAATTTTTTTTACAATGCAGGCATGTGTTTTGTGTCCGAGATTTATGTGTTTTGGTGGCATCAAAAGAACATTGTGAAGACAAGTGTGTGGCTTTTGTTGATTTACTTGTTGATTATGGGCAGCTCGCCATATCGCAAAAGGGGGTTCGACATATCATGTATTCGGCGGCCACGGCGCAATCAACGATGGATTTCTCTGTAATGGATGTAGATGACAGTGTTGTCGATAGTCCTCCCAATGGAGGAAAACGTCCTGTACTGGCACACTCTCCATCTCCATTCAAATCTTGTCCGCAGTCAATGTCCCCACAAAGTCGCTCCGGGATGAATCCTGAACTGCAGAAGAAGCTTTACGTTGATGAAATGGGTGTGGTGGCCCTTGTGGAAGTGTGTTAACAATCCGTATCTTTGCACTCTTTTGTGTTTCTAAGTGATGCTTTGTAAGCATGTTTGATTGTAAGTCTCTCTTACAAATTCTATATTTGCAGGTGAATGACATAGTGCATGTGTCTGTCGACATCGTCGACAAGACTTTCAAGGACGTCGAGCCTACGAGTCAACCAACCCCATCGACGGGCTTGCCTCATCCTCGACTTAAACCGTCTTCATTGAATCTTGCCAAACGGCAATGCAAAACACATGATGGATTGCCTCTTCTTCATTGTGGCCGTCATTCGTGGGACGCTTGGGAGCGGAGATCCTTGAAGAAACAAAGGCGGGAAATTGTGCACCAAAGATCTGCTAGTAGTAGTGGATATAGTCGAGGGCTAGAGTTATTGAAGGCAATGGAGATGTTGAAGAGTAGGTCGCACTCGTAGTACATAGCTTGAAGACCATCACCAAAATCTTTAGTCTCCTAAAAGTACATTGGTGTAAAATTTTGGTGAATCATTCAACTATTGATGAATGATTCCAAATTTTGGATTCTAGGTTCTTTGCTATTTTTCAGGAAAGAAGCAAAATTATATTGTGCATAGCACTGCCGGCTTATAGATTGTTGCAAAACTTATTAACAAAGTATTATATCTTCCTTAGTTGTGGTAGATCAGCAACTTGAAGCTTGGGATGAGTAGACACTGCTTCTACAAACATGCATTTTGCGATGTAAGTAACTTTTATATAGAAGTTTGATGATTTTTTTCATTAACTACATTGTATGTTTCATTTAGTGCATGGTATTCCATAATTCTTCATTTCCAAATCTGTTTTTGGTGTCATTTCATTACTTTTTACACGATTGCAAACAAGAATTTCTTCTTCTTTTTACATTTATGTATGTTTTAGGATTGACATTTCACTATACACAAGCTCCCATTTCATTGGAAAACTCCCAAAATAATGAATATGATGTTATTACGGAATAAATGGGAGCAAGCCCATTGTGGGCTGAAAATTAATGGTGGTGTACATTTCAAAACTTGAATGTACACTATTAATTTTCAACCCACAATGGGCTTGCTCCCATTTGTTTTGTAATGGGGTAGTTTACCTTATGTCAAAATTGATTACAATATGTCATTAGATGTGTTTTGGAGGATCTGGAGGGTTGTTTCAGGCTTGTTCCCGGTAATGTTCCCCTCAGTAGATAAAGAACAACCGTTGTTAGAATTATTAAAAAATAAAATTTAAATTGTTTTTTTTAAACTAATTTTTTTTTTAAAGTTGAAAAAATATTTAATTGTTTTTAATTTAAAAGTAAAATAAAATGACATGGCAATCTCTCTGCCACATCATGCAACTGATGCGGCACAATTTTTAGAGTTTGGGAACCCAAGAGAACCTAGGGAAACTCGCAACCCTCTACAAGGGCTAAAAAATATCTAATGCTCCAAGTAACTGGGGGCAGTTCCTATTAGCTTAATTATTTTAATAACATAGTAGCAACTACTTAGTTGTCCCTAATATCATCTTAACCCTTAAAATCCTAAGGCCTCTTTTCCATGAAAAAAACAATCAGAATTGTCATTTCTATAGCAAAGAACTAAAACACTTTTTTGCATATTTCACCATAGGATCTTGTACTAGACTAGTAAGATTGTGAGGAAATTTTTTCATAAACTTTGATAGAGTAGATTGCAAGATATTTGTGTTTAAAGTGAAGGAAACAAGTTTTTTGCACCTTGCTCATTTACATTTTTTGGCTTTGAACCTTCATAACTTAAAATTTTTGTTCTAATGGTTTTTAATTTTTAATTTTATATAATAAATAATTGACTTAATAGTCTAGACTTAAATAGAGTAGATTCAAAAATCAAGATTGAAGGAAAATTTGTATTATTAATAGCTCTGAGATGGAATTTAAATACACTATCTCAAAGGTGAGATCGTTCTGGCAAAAGATCTTAACCTTATGAAACTTTTATTTTTGAACTTTTTTGAAAATTGGGGTCAAAATTGAATCCTACAAGTTATTTTTTCAAGAAGATGCTTTGACTACCCAAAAAACAAGATTGTCCATAACTTTCACATAACAAATGAAAATGGAATAAATCAAAACTTCACATATACATAAAATATAATCTATACAAAAATACATATAAATTTTTTTTTTCTGCTTACTAAACTAAAAAGGACTTTTTGTGCCATAACCTTTGCTCCCAAGCTTTGACTGAAATAAAAATTATATTTTTGGAAAGCTAATGTATTTTTGCAAAAAATATTCAGAAAATCATGAAAAATATTGTGACCATAGTATTTTGCTTGAAATCCGTTTTGTCCCGTGAAGGGGACAATGGGACTTTATAGGTTAATTATCACCAATTCTCCTCTATAATCACTTTGACATGTTTTTTTTATGTCCCATAATTATATTCTAAATATCAAATCATGGTTTTAGAGTACTATTCAATAAAAATGCTTTTAATAGGTGCACCAAATGATACATAGATAGTTTTAGGTGTTTTCACCTTAATTACAAATGAGCCCATTCATTCTTTTAAATAACCTACAGTAATTATAATGAGAACTTTAGGCAAAGAAATGATTTATATTTAAAAAAATACTAATTTAAGTAAAAATGAAGAAAACAACAAAGTTACATGTGGGCATAAGATTACCTACCCTTGATAATCAGGCGAACACCGACCAGGTTCTATGCCTTTATCCACCTTTTAAATATATGGGGGTGTTGTGAATGCGGTCCACTGTGCCTTCCAAACAATGGATCTTTTTGTGCTAACGTTTTCTAAATATCATAGATGGCAGCGAATACTACTAGAAATGCATGGGTAACTAACAAGCTGACTGTGATGATCAAAGGTGATGGTAATTCCTAACTCCCTAACTGTCTACCCTATGTCTAGGGTTGGCTGGTTTGTTGGCGTCATTTCTAACATCCCTCAACTATGTGGAAGGGGAAACCTCACGTTCCTTCCATGAACCTCCACGACTGTCTTTTGAGGTTTTGATACCCCTCTCGAGAGTTTAAACTCTACGGCTAGCCCCAAGCTTAGTGTTTGTTCTACTTTCACACTTCTAAATGTAATTCTAGATTTTGACTCCTGAGTGTTGGTTTTAATTTTACTTCCAATTCTGATTCTATGGTTTGACTTCTACCCTCGGGGTTGACTCCTAAATTAATCCTAAATTTTTACTCCTAATTTAACTTTAGATGTTTATTCATAAGACTTAGCTCTAATCCTTTACTCCTAAAACTAATTCTAAATTTTTACTCCTCAATTTAACTCTAGTTTTTTACTCCTAACTTCTAAATTTTTACTTCTAAACTTAACTCTAGCTTTTTTACTCCTAAAACTAACTCTAAGTTTTTACTCCTAAACTTAACTCTAAGTTTTTACTCCTAAAACTAACTCTAAGTTTTTTACTCCTAAAACTAACTCTAAGTTTTTACTCCTAAAACAAACTCTAGCTTTTTCCTCCTAAAACTAACTCTACAATTTAGCTTCTATTCCTAATTTTTACTTACCTATCACGGTTTACTATTCACGTGAAGAGGGTTAAAATTAAGGGAAGAACCAGAAGCTAATTGGGAACAACACACCAAAGATTAAGTCAAAAACTCACCCCTTCATTGCCGGTATTGGAGAGAAGTTCGTCCACGTCCGTATGCACATTCTCGTGCTCCATGGTTGTCCTTGATTTTGGTTGAATTTCTTCGAGCTCACCGCTTAATTTTGGGGAAATTATGACCCTTCGCGATCTAAACCTTTCTCCTTCCCTTCCTCCTTCTTTCTCCTTCCCTTCTTCCTCTTTTTCTTTCCCTTCTTATCTTTCTACCCTAACACTATTCTACCTAAGTCTTTAAGAATGTCTTACAACTATAGACTCTAACTTCGAGGAGGTTTAATGTCCCTCCTGCTTTTGTGTCATCATAATCCGCTTTCTAATGGTCACTTGCAAATTCTTGAGATTTCCTCCCCTAAGTCTACTTAGCCACGCCTAGGTCACTATTTATCGTCTTTCCCACCTCCTATCCCATTTCATCCTACTTCCCTCTAATCCTCTTCCATTCTTGTTGGGTTCAATTTGGTGTAGAGAGAGATGGTCCGTGAGTATTGTATGCAAGGTTTTTAAGGCAAATCGGGCGTGTGACTCCCCTTCTCCCCCTTCCTTTTTCCCCTCTCTCTCTTGGTATTTGCGTTAGATTCTTAGTTTTGTCTAAGTCAAGCCTTGATCCTTAGTTTTCAGATTTTTAAACCAACCCTAAAAAAAAAAGGATGGGGGGACCCTGACTCCCTAGACCTCTGGAACTCCCTGGACCCCCCTGGACCCCGACTCCCCAGTGCGACCTGGTGACTTGCCCGACTCTACGACCTGGTGACTCCCCGACCCTGCGACTGGTGACTCGCCCGATTCTGCAACCTCCCTCCGGTGTGACCTAGTGACTTGCCCGATTCTATGACCTCCCCCCCCCCCCCCGGTACGACCTGGTGACTCGCCCGACTCTACGACTAGTGACTCCCGACTCTACGACCTGGTGACTCCCAACTCTCTCCAGGGACTCCCCCGGACTGGCCGTGACTTGATCAAGCTGAACCTAATTGGCCCAATGATTGATTTAGGCTAAAATGCAACTGGACCCAATTACTGATTTTAAGCTAAAACCCAACTGGACCCAACCCACCCTTTAACGGAACTGAGGGGAGGTTGGTTGGATTTCTCTAGCAATGGTTTTTCTCTCTCTCTTCTCCAAATTGGAGTCCTGGGTTTGGGCGTGGAAATAACTGGGGGGAGTATTCCGCTGGTTGAGGTGGGGCTCTAAGTTTCTCACTACTGCTCTTGTCTCTAATATTTTTGGATGCTAAACTTTGGTATTTTCCAAACACGTTTTGAAAACTAAACTTTGGAGTTGGGAATAAGAGGGACTCAAAGCGTTATGGTCTTGGTGGCTTTAACACCAATTCTAGGACTTCCTAAGGACCCTCGATTCAAAGCTCCCTTGCTGGTTACTATTTTAACACACGATCTAGGACTTCTTGATACTGACAGGTTCAAAGCTTCGCCGTCTTCTAGGGGTCCCACACACAATCTAGGACTTCTGATACTGACAGGTTCAAAGCTTCGCCGTCTCTGGGGATTCCACACACAGTGAACGCGACTTTGGACAAAGGTTAGTTCCCAAATGGGGTCACTCCACACGTAAGAATGCTTCCAAGGAGTTAGTGCCACTTAACATGCATGGGTTAGTACGGAAAGAGTTAGTTTAAGCACTCAACAATCCACACTAAAGGCTTCCCAAAGCGGCATCGCCAAAGTACGGTGGGGAGTATCTTTAGGATTAGTACAACAACCCAAAAAGACTTTACCAAAGAACTCGTTAGTCCAAGCAAACAAGAAGAGAAGAACCAAATGACACATGCAATAAAGTATAAAGACTCCACAAAGACTTCAAAGCTTGAACTTTAACAACAATGGAGCCCAAAAGAGCTCAAAAAAACACCGTAGAGGTTTCTTGGCTAGAATGCCAAAATCTTCCAACATAAGTTGGACCCACGGACCCAAAACAAGATTTGGAGGTGTTCTTGAGAGAAAAATGGGGACCTTAAATAGGTTTCCAAGGCCCCACTCCTCCCTCAAGAGTTCTAAGGTAACCTTATCAACTTGGATTTCCATCCTCATCTTCAAAGATTTTCATCCTAATCCCTAAAAAACTACTTTTACCTATCTACGCTGGACCAACCTCCTAACTTTTGGAGATTAACTCCAATCGTCAAACGGATTGCACCATTGGCTCCAGATCGCCGAATTTAGTCCAAGATCCCCCTCCCCCCCATACCGAGGCCAAAAACCCATAGGCTAATTTAGTTTTAAAAACCAAATCGTGGTAAAATCTTAGATCTTGGAGGTCTCCTATTTTGAGAAATGTAAATAGCCTAGGGTCTCTGATAGGTGTGAGAGAGTCGGAAAAGACTCTTGGTTGACTTCGTTTCGCCATCGTATGGTCCCGGAACGCCGGTCAACACAGCGGGGACCCCGCCACGTGATTAATTTCCAAGGAATCTCGCCGGTTCAGGTACTCGCCGCTATCAAAATGTTGTGAAACTTCACGGAGCGCATTATTAACATAAAACAAGCTAATCTAATTTTTAGTGAGATTTTCTGGCAACCTGGATAATTTCCATGAAATTCCTGTTGGAGGTTACCAGAGTTGACCACCCGCAAAAGGTTCTTCTGCAAGTCAGAAGATGACGGGATTTTTCTCATGACTTCTCAAGGGGTCACATGAAAGATGTGTAGGTGCGTTTTCGTACCTGGCACAATTGGTCAGTGGAGATGAATTGGCCATCTCCTTGAATTATCGATGGTGTAGGAATCTTTTGCAAATAGAAGAATCTTGGCAAATCGATTTCGTCGTTGGACTCCTGGCATAGGATTTATCTTAGGATACCATCCTTGGACTGTAGATTCCTCCACGGGCCCAGTCTTGCGTTAGTGGCTCTTACATGCTAACAATCGGGATTTGGGGAATTTCTAAACCTAACTCTAGGACCCGACCTAGTGGCCTTGTTGTGGATCCCTCGGACCGACTTAGCCATGAATTGCCACATTCATGGTGGGATTTAGCCCTTTTGGGCCTATGTGACTTGAATCCTCCAAATCTAACCGTTTCGCTCTTTCTACCTATTTTTGGGCTAGGTTTGGTGGGATTCTAAGTCTAAACACAAATCTAGACCAAATACTATAATGGGTATGTTACAACCCTATTTTGGTTCTACACTCTTTCTATGGTTTTTTGTGTATTTTTCTTAACTTTAAATTGCAATTTTTCAAAAAAATAATTCTACAAGTCCCAAGTGACAAATTGGGAGCTCATAGTACATAATGCATAACCATATAATTACAAATAATTTTGAGTGAGTTTTTATTTTTTTGTCTCAAATTCTTCCTAAACTTTAGTAGTAAACATTTTTTTGGAGTGTTTGATTTTGAAAAGTCACCCAAGGTGGAGTTTTTCCCTAATCAATAATTATGTTCAACTATGAAAAGATAACCTAACAAATTACATGAGAAAAACATGAATTTTAAAAAATTGTACTTTTGAAAATTTAGAGCAATCCTTGAAGTTGGGAAGTGGTGGTTACTAAGGTAAAACAGCCCATTGTGGTCACAATTTGGAGTCTGTCCTCATGCCATTGCTGAAATTTTTCAAATTTTTTCCCACACAAAGATAAGTGTGAAAAATAGTGAGAGCAATTGAAATTTTATTTTTCAGACAAAGTGTGAATTAGTTATGTATTTTTGAAGTGATCTTCCCAACATGGTCTACAAGTTGCCCCATAACCAACAAAAAGTGTATTCAATATGCTCATTTTAATCACCTAAAGTGGTCATAATAATTTCTAATATGGAATGCCATGAAAAGTCACTTCCTACAATGATTTCCACTGGAAAAATTGGGTGTTCCTAATGAGGTCACTAATTACTCCATAGATGTCAGGTTAGATATTCATTGTGGTCTGAAAAACCATCATGGGGGCATGAGGTGTCCACTATGGGTCATTTGACCGTAATGGGCTGGTCTACCTTAGTTAAGTTGAGGTCATAGGAGGTGATAGTGTAAAACTATTTACAAATCCCATAGAAGGATAGTTATGAAGGGATTTTTGTCCATGTGGCATATAGCCTTTGGACAAAAATCATTTCCAGTTCCCTACATTAAAACACTCAATCTCCAAATTTACTTTCCCTCCTTTTCAATTCTTTTCTTTGTGCAACAAATCCTAAATTAAATAAAATAATTCAATTCTGCATTTTTTCATTTAATGTAAATTTTTTACATTCAATCCTAAATCCTAATTTCTTCCACCTTTTTTTCTTCAATCTCATATTTCCTTTTCTTTCTTTGTCCCCTTCTGGCTCTTGAAATTGTCCTCAAATGATGAAGGAAAATCATTAAGAAATATTCAAACAGGTGAATTAGAAAGCATTAATTAACAAAAAAAAATAACAAAGACCACCAAAAAATAATTAGACAACTATCATAAAATTTGAGCTTCAAAATCTAAAATACATTCTAATACTAAATTCCTTATGCAAAATTCATGAGCATTCACGAGCATCCTATTCCACTACAATCCAAAGCATCACCACCCTCATAGATTGAGATACAAATTGCCAAATCCTAACTCTCCTAATTCATCTACAAACATAATACACAATGGTGCAAATTGACTACCGTAGTGTAACATGGGTTTTGTTTTTGCAAAAAAGAAATTATTATTATATTTACCTATAAAGGTTTGTTTTTGTTTAAATGGAATAATGATGATTTTGTTTTTGTAAGTATATAATTATTAGACTTTTTGTCATACATTCAATTTGAACGAAATATCGCGTCCTTTCAATTTTAAAGGTACAATCAAGGTGAAGGAAAGTGGAGTGGGTTTAACGGGTTTTAATTGAATTGTAATGATTGAGATAGTAGTGGTTCATTTATTTGCTTTTTAAAAAATATCAAAGGACAATTATTGAACTTTTCATCATATCTCTTTCTCATTTTTCACACATTTCGTTATTTATTTCCTACTATTTTCTAGAAATTCGTTTTTTACATTTTTTAATTAATAAAAATTGAAACCCATGTCATACTACGGTAACCAAACATTGCATTGTCAAATCCTCCTCTAAATGCATCAAGTCGGTTGACTACTTTTGAAAATAATATCAAAATGACTAAAATGACTAAATTTCAAGCAGAATACAAAACATTGTAGAAGCAAATAATAATTGAAGACTTACCAGAATCTTTGAGGCACTTTGTTTCATCTTTGGCCCACTTTTTGTATTTTTCTTCATCTTCTTCCATAGATAGCTTAGTCGTGCTACACAATATCAGGGGGGGGAGAAGGGGGGTACTTAATTATACTACAACAAACCATGTGCAAACAAGTGGTTTCTAATAAACTATAATTTCAACCTAAAATTTTGAGCATTGTTTAATGATGATAATAGGTTTCTATTGCCAAAATTTCCAACTCAAATAAAATATGAAATGATTTCTAGAAGAGGTTGAAAATGAACTAAAATGGCATGTTTTTCAACTCAAATAATTACAGAGAACACATTTAGATGACCATTGAATCAATATTCAATTCAAAATGAGCTTTCAGTGGAGAGTTATTTTTAGGAATTTTTGGTTCATTTTTTAGACAATTTTTTTTTATATAATATAGGGGTGTGAAAGTTATTTTTCAGTTCTATAGTGTATCTTTGTACTTCAAAAATTTATAACTAATTATCATTAACAAAGAAAAATATCAATAATTCAAAACATAAAATTTCAAAGTAGAAAAATCTATTCATATTTATTTAATTTTGTTTTATTTAAAATTCAAAAAATAAATAGGGGGTCCGAAGTTTTGTTCGCAAGTGGTTTCTAATGGACACTCTAAGTGAACTCCTCATGTACACAATAAGGAAAAAAAATCAAATTGTAGGACTCAATGTATTGCATTAAAAATGACATCCAAATACAAGAAACTTCAAATATTGCTTGCATATAGAGATAAAATATCCAAGAATGCTTACTTGTGAAAGATCATGCAAGGAAGAAAAAAGATTGGGAAGGGGACTTCTTCTCAAGACAATTATTTTGTCATTAGCCTCATAGGCGTCATCGCATTGTCTACCACCAACGTCACATTCATTTAGACATGAACCGCCACCTTCTTTGTTGGCCTCCTTTAATACTCACATCTCATTTAGTTTTTGTTTTTTTGTGCAATTCAAATCAAAGGCTTAAAAAAGGGGACTAAATTTTTCTTAAACACATCAACAGCTTTAGATTTTTCCAAAAGGAAGAGGGGGGGAAAAGAAATTGTAGGAACAAATCATAATTGCTTCTTTTCAAAACATAGTGACTATAAAATGATTGATTGGGCATTTATGAATTAAGAGGGCATACTTAAGTTATTAATTGAAATCATACGGTTGGATATGCAGAAATGGAAAAAACATAAAGCTTTTAGCCTAACTTAATATACACATAGTTCCGATATAGTTTTTTTCTTGAAAACAAAGAAGAACTTTAGGGATTCATTTATTTTGATTTATACCTTTTGTGGCTAATTGTTTGTGTGATTTTTTGGAATTTATAAATTTTTAGTTCAACACTAATATCCATTTTCATTTTTATTTCTTGATCTTTTCCGTAAGCTCATAGTACGTCTAATACTACAAACATTTTAAACTCAAAATTGCTAAATTTGTCAATGGATGTTTCTTGCAAAGGTTGATTTGCAAAAGAGTAAATAATTCCATCTTTTAGTATCAAGCAAAAATTTTAAATACACATCAAATTTAAATTACCAAGCAATCTAGAAAAAAAAATTCTCAATTTGCTTGCAGTGATCAGTGTCAACAATGTTATCCACATTGGAAGAAATAACTGAACCATCCAGGCTAGCTTGGTTTCCTGGCTAGTACTTTAGGACAGATCCTGTGACCTTGGTCAATCTTCAAAATCCTTCACTTTGAAGGTTCCATTTTGTGACTAAATTTGCTTGAAATTTTTTATTTATATTTTTGAGAGATGAAATCACATGTCTTCTTAAAGTCATACAAAATTTAGATGTTTTTGTGGACATATGAAATCATTGTGAAATTTTGACAAAAAAGTGAAAAATAACTTCTATCAATTACAAGATAAACTTATTTAAGGAATTTGAAAATTTCACCAGTGATAGGTATACATTACGGAACAAAATATCATGGTGCAAACCAAATTTCCATGTCATTCTATAATTAAAACATGAATTGACCATGGTCATAAGTCCAAAATTCAAATGGCTATGAAATATTCAATTTCAGGACTTTTTCAAATTTTCAAATTGAAGTAGAAACTTGACTTTTGAGTAATTATATTAGTTGGTTTAAAATTCAACAAAGATTATTTTAATGACTAAAATTCAGATGAAGAGCAAGGGGGTAGAGACTGCCAAATACACATGAAAGGTAGCTATTGTGATTCACAAATTCAACATCATATTCTCTAGATAATTATATAGTTCTTCATTGAAGGGGTTTCCTTACCAAAAGCTATATATTCATTCAAGGAAGTTTCCAAAAATATATTGGATGAAAATCATTTTTTTCCATAAAGAAAAATTTGTATTTGACCATTTTTCAAAACACTTTTTGTCTTTGCTGGAGGGCAATTGAAAGAAACGCTTTGTACTATTTGTTGAGCTTTGATTGTTGTACCAGGGAAAAGCTTTTGAAATAATTTTTTTGAATCAAGAAAAATATTGATGATTAGTATAAAACTGAAAATAATGTATTCCAAAAATTTAGACCTAAAAAGTAATTTCTCTAAACATTATACCAAAAATAGATAAATTAAAAATTTCAAGATAATATTGGAAGATGATTTTTTATTTGCAATTTTAGAAAACAAAATGAACTTTCAAAAGAATAAAATAAAATATAACTATTATTTCCAGCCTAAAAGTGCTTCCAGTTGGAGGCACTTTAACCCCTAAAGCCCTAAGGGTGTGTTTTTTTGTCAAAAATCACTCAAAACTTCCACTTTTGTTGCGTTCTTCCAAGAAAACCAAAAAAATATTATTATTTGGAATCTAACCACAGGATCTCGTATTTAACTTGTCTGAGATTATGTAATAAAAATTTCATCTAATTTGACTGCATGATTTCACGATTTGGAAGATATTAGCGTTCAAAGTTGGACAAAAAGTTTTTTTCAAAAAGATGCTTAGATTGCCCGAAAAACAAGATTGTCCATGATTTTCTCATCCCTAGTCCAAATAGAATGAATCAAAGCATCAAATGTAGACAAAAACTTACGGAGTAATATATTAGGAAAAATAATTTATAAAAACTGTTTTGACTTTTTGTAATTTTTTTGTGCTACCCGATGACCTCTGTTTTTGGCTTATTGTGCCATAACTTTTGCTCTTGAGCACCAATTGAAACAAAAATTATATATCCACAAAGCTCTCAGCAAACTACACAACCTCAAAAAATTCAAAAGGATTCACTACAAATTGAGACAATAGGAACTTATCTAAACCCAAATTAGCCCTCCAGGGGAAAAACAATCTTTTACGGATTAAAAATAATAAATTATTTTTGTCAAATATTAAAAAATTACTTAATATTCATAATGTTCTTATTTACCTTTGATGTGAATCTAAAATGCTTTCGAGGCTTAAAATAAAAAATTATGGTGAAAAAACAAGCAAACAAATATATTGTTGAGCAACGGATGACAATAATTAGTACAAGTATTTCTTGCAACTGCTCTTGACACTTTAGGATTATATAGCAAGTGCACAAAATGTGAGTTGTATTAAAAAATCTCAAATCTCTCATGTTAACAATTTTCATTAATTAAATCTATTTATAAATTCAATTCAAAAGGGCCTAGATGTTTAACATTAAATGTCTTTATCCTTTTTCAAATTTTGGTACATTTTTGCTTATATCTTTGTAGAGAAATATCATTTACTGCAATTTTATGAAATTGTTCATTAAAGAAGGTTATCTTTGCAGCATTCAAATATTACATTCGATGAATGAGGAATTGGTTGGAAAAACAGTACCTATGAGCCCTTTGTTCATTGTCCATAATATGGATGTCCGAACATTTAAACGTTAACTTGGCTTATAAATGTCAATACCTTCAATATGCCCTTCTAATCACCATGATACTTTTCTAACCTTTTAGATCAAGGTTTGAAGGTTATTGAAGGTTAAATAGACCTCATTTTTTGGTTGGAAGTCACAAGACTATTAACCTTGAACACTAAGAGAACATTTTGTGTCCTTTGGATGATTTCAAGAAGGTGTTTTTCCATCCAAATTTCTTAGGGGAGTTGTATGAACTTATTTTCAATGAATGGTATTGGATATTTTTTCTTTGTGATATTTTTTTTACTTTCATATGTAGGAAAATGGAAAATTCATGAATGACCAAGTAGTATAATTTGGCAATTTTTGCTCCTTTTTTTATTTGAATTTTTGCCATAAAAAAAATATCACTTTAATTTGAGACAACATAATGAAATGAAGCTTATTAAGTCTGGTTTCAAGTTACATTTGAAAATTTTAATTTAAGAAAATAAATAAATAATTGTAATTTAAACTTTGGACCTATAACCATAGTGTGCTGATTTTTGAATTTTTGAATGATAGGGTAAATATTTTTGAACCATGAAGTTCTAAACTATGATGTACACCTATAGAGAATTTTAAAGATTTTCTTAGTATATTTTGTACTTGCTAAGTTTTTTTTATTTTTAATTAAAAAAATTTATAACAATTTCAAGTTTTAAAAAATCGATTTTTTTTATAGACTAGAGAATACATGTGATTACATCATTGAAAAATAAATACAAAAAATTTCATTCATATATTGTAAAATGCAAACATTGTTAATATAGAAAAGAAAATAACTTTGAAGTTTGAAAAAACAATCATAGGCCCATTCTTTTAGGTTAATAAAGCATCTCAATATGTAGATCCTCAAAATTGGAGGCCTTATAACATAGGGGCAATACAAGGAATTGACTTCTGTTTGAATGAAGGCTCCAAGGCTGTAACATTCTTGAATCGGAAGGAAGGGGTTCCTTTTACAATAGCATTGTAACCAAAATACCCTATAATTGCATTCAAGACGTTCTACAATGAAAGGAACCTTTATTTATGGAAAGCAAAGGGGGCCCTACCTACAAGTTCAAGAATGTTATAGCCATTTGATCCTTTGAAAGAATAATTTTGTACTATATGGTCATACATGGCTTTCTTTCAAGTTACCTCCATAAAGCTTTTTAAATCCAAATGATTTTGGAGTTGGTTTAGTCACCTTAATCCCTTAAGGCCCAAGGCCTTTTTTCTGCCAAAAAACACTCAAAATTGCCATTTCTATAGCAAAGAGTAAAAAAATTTGAAAAATGTTTTTTAAGTACATTCGACCGTAGGATCTAACACCTAACTAGTATAAAAATGTGTGGAATTCTTTTTAGAATTTTTGACAGCAAAGATTGCAAGATATCTGCATTTAAAGTGAAAAAAACAAGTTTTTCAGCACATTGCGGGACTAGATTTTTTGACTTCAAACATTTTTAACTTAAAATTTTTGCACTACAGCATTTTGAGCTTTAAATATTTATAATAGAGAATTGAGTTGAAAGTCTAGGGAAAAAAAAAAGTTCAAAAAAACTTAATTGTTATTTTGAAAAAAATTGTTAAGTAGAAGTAGGTACAAGATAAAAGGAAAATCTAAAATATTCATATATTTTAGATGGAACTAAAATGCACTAATCCCAATGGAGACATTGTTCTAGAAAGTAAACTAAACCATGCAAAAAAAAAAAACTGAAAAATTTGAAAAATTGCACTCAGAAATGATTCCTAGAAGTTATTTTTTCAAGAAGATGCTCTAATTGCCCAAAAAACAAGAATGTCCATAACTTTCTCATAACAAATCCAAATGAAATGAATCAAAGCTTTCTAGATAGACAAAAATGTATTCTATGAGAATTTAATTTTTTTTAATTTTTTTAATTCAAATTTTTGCAAATTTTATTTTTTACTGCCCAGGCTGCCCCTCGTCCCCTGTTTTGAGCTTATTTTGGTCATAGCTGTTGTTCCCGGGCACCGATTGTGAAAAAAAAAGTATTCCCACAAAGCTTATCAGTTTTTCTATCTTCAAAAAAAGTTTCAAAAGATCACGACAAAAATTCAGCCCGTAGGTACCTGTCCGAAATCCCATTTGTCCCCCAAAAGGACAACGGTCTTTTAGATGTCAAGTGAAGTATTTCAACTTTGCAAATTCATAACTAATTCCAAGGAGGTCCAAAAGATATGAAACAACTTGTATTAGATGCCAATTCCATTTTTCTTCCTTTGAAAATTTACTGAAAATTGTTTCAAGGAGTTTTAGCTTCCCTCCAAATGCAATCAACTCTTAAAAGGTCGCTCTTAAGAGCAGACTACCACCTGTACCTAGAATGGTCCTCGTTTTCTATCATATAGCCAAAAATTACAATCCAAATCATTATGAGAATATGTATCCGAGCTAGGTTCACACATGGCATGGGATAATTTCATTCCATATGTCATAAAAGGTGGAACCCAAGTAAGCTAATCCCCAAAGTCCCAAGGGTGTTTTTTTGTCAAAAACCACTCAAAACTATCACTTTTGCTGCATTCACTTAAAGAAACCAAATTTTATTTTTTTTGGAATTTAAATGTAGGATCTTGTACTTAACTTGTCTGAGGTCGTGTAGTAAAAATTGTATCAAATTTGACCATATGGATTGGAAAATATTAGCATTCAAAGTTGAACAAAAAGTATTTTTTTCAAGAAGATGCTTAAATTGCCCCCAAAACTAAGATAGTCCATAATTTTCTCATCTCTAGTCCAAATAAAATAAATCAAAGCTTCAAGTATAAATAAAAACATAATATTTTAGGAAAAAAATTCAAAAATAATTATTTAGACATTTTGTAATTTTTGGAGGGCTGTCCGATGTAAGTCACATATCCGTCACTTGGGACTCATAATTTATTTTTTGGGATTTCTTGCAATTTTGAGTATAATTTATTATATAAAAAGCCCCTCAAAGAGTATAAAACCAAAACAGGTATGTCACATTTCAATATAGCATTTGGTCCTATTTAGAGTGTTTTCCTTTAGTTACAGCCTAATCCCACATGTAAATAGGGTAGAAACCTACAAATTGTACATAGTTCATGTGTTTTAGTAGAAATGCCTTATTGTCTAAACTTGTTGTGCATGTAGACACATATTGGCTAGGTTGGTCTGAGGGAACTATGTGAAAATCCTAGAATAGATTCCCCCCCAAAGGTTTCAGTTTCTCCATTCCATCAATGAAATAGTGGAACCCCCAATGGTTAGCTCTGAGGTGAAGAAAACTTAAGACGGACCAATGAAGGGCATCTAGGACCTAAGTACGGTGATTAAAAGTGAAAGTCATGCCAAGAATCTAGCGGCGCAATTGGTTTGCCAAGATTCTTCGTTGTTTGGAAGATTCCCAATTTACTGGAAGTTAAAGGAGATAGCGGGATTTGATTCTCCTTGATGAAGATGCAAGGTAAAAACTATAAACTTGCACATTATTGTGGAATTCTGTGAGAGGCTCCACAAAAAGTCTCGGGATTTCCGAATAGGCAGAAGATATTTTTCCCAGGGGTCAATTACCAAATTTTACAATGGAAAATTCATGAAAACTATCTGGGGTGCGGTAAAATCTCACTAAAAATTAGAATAGTTTTCTTGATGTTAATAATGTACTCCGACAAGTTTCATGGCGTTTCAATAGTTAGAAGTTCCAAAATCAACAAGATCCTCTAAAATCGGCAAGATCATTTGTGGAGTTGACTAGTGTATCGGGAGCACACAGGGTCGGATTGAAGTCAACACGGGGTCTTTTCTTACTCCCTCATACCTACTTAAGTGCCTAGGCTAGTTACTTTTTTTAGAAAAGTCAAATTCTAAGATTTGGATTTTTATCCTTTTGAAGCCAATAGTACAATCCGTTTGTGATTTGGAGTTAATCTCCAAAGTTAGAGTTTTGGTCCAGCGTAGACAGTCAAAATTGAAAAATTAGGATGAAAATCCTAATTGATAAGCTTACCACTAGGAAAAGAGAGGGGAGTGAGTGCCCTTGGAAATATATAAAAGGGACTCATTTCTCTCTCACAAACACTCTTTCTAGCCATTTTTTGGCTTTGTAAACACGTTGGTTCATTAAACGTGGACTTTTGGCCATTTGGGGGCCAAAGTTGTAAACATGGTGTTTTGGGAGCATTTCAAGCTCATTCTGTTGCTATTTTGTGAGCCTTAAAGGACATTGGGGTCCCTTCAAGTCTTATTTATTGTCCTTGTACTTGTTTTGAAGTTTTTGTCAAAGTTTGGATTGTATTTTGATTGTACTAGCTCTAGTTTTGGTATATTTGTTGTTCCTTCAAGTTCTTGTTTATGAATTGAGTATTTTGTACTAATCCTAGAGGATTCTTCCCTTATGACCGGCAATGCCGTTTAGCGAAAACCTTTAGCTTCTTATGATTATGATTTTTGTACTAACTTCTTGTACTAACGTGTCTTGGAAATAGTTGTTATACTAACACTAACATGTAGTAGATGGTGTTGTACTAACACGTTTGTTCCACTTGTCCCATTCGAGACAACGGAGCTTTGACTCTAAGTGTATAGAAGTTGATAGAAATTTAGAGTGCTTACAAAATTACGGTGGAGCTTTGAACTTAGGAGTAGATAGACTTGAAAGATTGCCCACAACAACTAGCAAAACTTTGTGTAAATTTAAGTAGACTTCTTCACGTATTTATAAATACAGCGATGCTTTGAACCCTCCTCCTCTCACTTTGTAGCTAAAAGTCTCTCTTAGAATTTAGATCCTACATGATTTCTTTAGAAATCCTCCCATGTTTTTGTTTAAATTTGTACACTTGTCGTAAAAATTTCCCCCAAAATTCCAAATTCGGTTGGTTTGGGCCAACCATGCCAAGGAAGATTAGCCCCCGCCAGGTGGCCAAATCATGGCAGGAGCAAGGCAGGCCAGCCTACCGGCAGTCATCCTTGACAGCGAGCCAACAACAAGTTGCAGCAGGCAGGCCGGGAGGGGGAATTAATTGTCCCCCCTCCAAAATAAAAATAAATCTTTTTTTGTTTTTGTTTTTGTTTTTGAGAGAGAAAAAAAGAAAAACACTAAAATAATTGAGAGCAAGGGGAGAGAGGTGAGGAATTTAGTGGCAGATTTTTAAATCAAAATTTGAGAAATTTAGGAGAGGCAAAGTGTGGATTAGGAGAGAAAACTAGAGATTAGAATTGGGAAATTAGCACCAAGAAGGAGAAATTCGCAACTCTAAACTCACCACTCTTTCTCTCAACTATCAACTACAACTACAATAGAAGGGAGTAAGCTCAAAAAACTCTAAATTCAAATGATAGAATGAAGTAGGAAACAAAACTTGGGGCAATTATACTAAGTAGTGAAAGTAGGATTAAACATTGATAAGATTAGCAAATTTTTTGAAGAAGCCATTAAGGCCATTAGAATAAGGATCAATCAAGAGCAAAGTTATAAGTAGATAGAAGAAACCATTATTGTATGAACATCAAGTCAGTACAATAATTGAGCTTGAAGAGTAGGGAAGGAAAAGAAATAGGAGAATAGAAAGAGAGAGTTTTAATTTCCCTAATTTTGTATTAAACTACCATCTTTAAGCGGTGAGCAAAATTCTACAAGGTGTTCCAAGATGGCAAACAAAGAAGAGGGAGAAAATGTCTACAACACCGTTGAAGACAAGCCACACTAGTACATTATAAATTGCTAAACACTTCAAAAGTGATCGAATTTCAAAGTTGGTCTCCTAGAACATAGGAACCAAATTAGAAGTCTAAGTCAGAGTAATTGTATTGAGTTTTTCTCAAGTTTTAGATACAAATCAGTATAAATCTAATCTAGAGCTTTCTAAAAACATCTCAAACATAGAATGTGGAGCTAAATTGAGCAAGATATGACCGGATGAAGTTTGGTAATCAAATTGGATGAAATTTAGTAAGGTTTAAAATTTAGGAACAAAACTTAAAACTTAGATAGAGTTAAGAATCTACATTTTAGAACAAAAATTAGAATTTAGTTCCAAGTTTTAGATTAGGAGAAATTAGTGGATAAAGTTTTAATAACCAATTAGTGGTTAAAACTTCATCTATTGATATCTTTTTATAGAGAACTCAAATTACTTAAAGTAAGAACATTTTAGAAAGCTAGAAGGAAGAGCTACAAGAACAACTCAATTCAATTCTAAAAACAATAAAACTCTAAAATTCAGACTAAAGGTTAAATGAAGAAGGATTAATGAGATTAAGACAAGCAACAAAGTAAGATCAGAAAGTTAGAATCAGGAACTCAAAAGAAAAACCTTCAAGCTTTCCATAAGGTAAAACAGCCCATTACGGACCTTTTACCCATTACGGACTCCTAGGAATGATCCCATTATGATTTTCTATTAATGAATCATGGTTTTCTTCTGGTGAATTAAATCTGCGCCACAATCAATGGGTGAGGTATCCAGAATGGAGTAATTAGTAACCACAATAGGAACTTCCAGCATTTTAGTGTTAATTCATTGTAGGAAGTGATTTTTTCAGGCCTTCTATTTTAGAAAATATTGTGACCGCAATAGGTGAGTTAGATGAGTGTTATGGATATAATTTTGTTGGTTTTGAGATAGTCTACAAGCTCTTTTATCCATGATGGGCAGAACACTTCAAAAACTTATAACAAATTCATACTTTATCAAAAAAATATAATTTCAATTGCTCTCACCATTTCTATCACTTGTCTTTGTATGAGAAAAAAATTAAAAAATTTCAGTAATGACATGAGGACAAACCCCCCATTTGGTCCATAATGGGTTGTTTTACCTTAATCAGTTTGAACTCTGAAAACAAGTTAAAAACAAGAGGTTATCAAAGGATGAAGTCTTAGACTATGGTTGGATGAAAACATAGTGTAATCATCCAAATTAAACAAAACTTATAATATTGGCATAAGTAACCATTAAAAACTCATACGTAAAGTTTCACCTCATTTCAATAGTTAGAACTCTCAAAAATCATGGATGAAGTTGGATGAACAAATGAGCGGTCCAAACTTCATCCCTCCATAACTTTCATTAGGAAAGTCAGATCGGGGTGTCCTTTACACTTTTGGAAAGGGAAAAGAGTGCTATACAAGTTAGAATGGATAGTTAGGGTCTGACCTAACTTTCATGGAAAAAACACAATGACCTTAGTAATTGCCAAAAGCCTCAATTAAAATCAGTTTAAACCTATGTTTTGAGTTCATTCTACTACTTGAGTCGCTTAGATACTACAAAATATCCATTGCTTGGAAGGCACAATGGACCAATGCTTAGGCACCCTTTAGGATAAAAATTCACATAGAATTAGAACCTGGTTGTGTACACTAATTTACCAAGGGTGAATAAAAAATCGCTCACATCTGCCAATTTCCATTTCTTGCTTATTGTGCCATAACTTTTTCATCTGGCATCTGATTGAAACAAAAATTATATATCCACAAAGCTCTCCCAGAACTACACAACTTCAAAAAATCTCAAAAAATTTCATTTCAAATTGAGGCAATGGGAACCTACTCGGACCCAAATTGTCCCCCGAGGAGACAAACGGTCCTTTAGCCCCTAAAGCCCCGAGGCCTTTTCTCCATCAAAACACACTCAAAACTGTCACTTCTATTGCAAAGAGAAAAAAACTATAAAAATTGTTTTTTTTTGCATATCTAACCGTAGGATCTTATACTAGACTAGTATGAGAATGTGTGCAAGAAATTTCAGAAACTTTGACCAAATACATTGCAAGATATTTGCATTCAAAGTGAAGAAAACAAGTTTTTTCGCACCTTGCTTGACTAGATTTTTGGGCTTTGAACCTATTTAACTTAAATTTTTTGTATTGTTGATTTTGATTTTTTAAGTTTTTGTGTTGAATACTTCAGTTGAGAATCTAGGAAAAAGAATTCAAGAAAAAAACACTAAATTTTTACTCATTAAAAATTTGTTAAATAGAAGTAGGTTCAAGATTGAAGGAATCACTAAATCGTTAATAGCTCTAAGACAAAATTGAAATACCATAATCCCACAGGTGAGATTGTTTTGGCAAGCAAATTCAACCTTGTCCAACAATTTTTTTCTGAAAATTGTAAAAATTGCATTCAAAAATGAATCCTAAAAGTTATTTTTTCAAGAAGATGCTTAGATTGCCCAAAAAACTAAGATTGTCCATAACTTTTTCATTATTAGTCCAAATAGAATGAATCAAAGCTTCAAATGTAGACAAAAAGACATAGAGTTTGAAAAAAATATTTAAGAAATTTATTTAGACTTTTTGTGATTTTTTTGTGCTGCCCGCCGAACTCTATTTTTGGCATAACTTTTTCTCCCAGGCACCATTTGAAATAAAAATTATATATCCACAAAGCTCTCGCAGAACCGCACAACCTCAAAAAATCCCAAAAAAATTCTCTACAAATTGAGGCCACAGGAATCTAACCGGACCCAAATTGTCCCTGAGGAAACAAACGGGGCTTTAGGGGTTAGGGGTTAAGTAATGGTGTTTCTTGTTTTCAAGCCTGTCATTGACATAGGTTAAGTATCATTCCAAGCTTAGATGTTCCTGTATTGAATTGCTCAGTTAATTTTTTCAATGTTAGCAGCAATATTGAAGAGGTTGCTGGCAAAGGTTGTATGATAAAGTTTCATTGTAAGCTTAGGTTCGCTTTACACCTAGAGGCCGGACCAATTCTCCTTCAAGATGATTGCACAAAATTTGGCTTCAGCTACCCATTAGAATAACATTATAATGGAGGCCAATTCTACTGTATGTAAAGGCCTTGAGGCCAAAAAGCTAGGCCGATTCAATAAAACCTACTTCACACCTAGAGGTTGAAATTTTTAGGGCCACTTCACACCTAGAGGCCCGGCCAAATGGCCAATTCCCCTTGAGGCCAATTGTACAAAATCCAACGGATGTCATTTGTTGAAAATAATAGTATTTTATGAAATAAAAAATTTTAAATTGAAATTTGACATTGACCCCAAGGCCAAGAATTGGCCTCTCATTTTTGGTGCATCCACTTCAGTGATCCCAGGCCATGTCAGATCATCTCTTTGTTGAATAAAAAATTCATTCCACTAAATTGGCCCGGCCTCTAGGTGTAAAGGGATTGGGGTTGATTTCAACGTTTTGTCCAATGACAAGTGAGGATTCTTGGCCTTTGACACAACAAATTGGCCTGGCCTCTCTAAGTGTAAAGCGGCCCTTTCTGCACACACTGCAAATGTAGGATGTGGTGCTTGTCCACCGAGACCTCTTTTTTATCACACCTGTCCAACACTTCCTTCCAGTACTGTACATGTCCAGGTTTCCACATGTCACACGCCACTGGACAGCTTCCACTTGTCACAAAAGAACCCTGAGGTTGGAGGGCATTGGTTCTCAAGCATGTGACATAAGAGAGGTGTCTGGATATTGATCTCCCAGGGGCGTGACTCACTGCAGTACGCACTCGAGTTCACTAACTTAGTTCCCGACTGCTGCGTAACTAATTACGACCCAGCTGTCACCCCCACATTGGAAGCCAAGCGAAAGTGGTGATTCATCAACTCAAGGCGACAGCATCATGACAGCCTCCCTCGCAGTAAGTTAATCCAACAATCGGGGCTCATTAGTATGATTAAGCTTGTTACGTGTTGAGCTTGCAGGAGGAAACGAAGGTTTCATGAATAGATATTATGAATAATTGATGAGGAAGGGAAGCTTGTGGTTTGGAGAAAGCCGGCTGCCGGGTGGCGCGCTAGCTGTGGGCGTGGGTGTGCGACAGCAGTTGTGACTTGTGACCGGAATCGATTGACGTCTGGCTCGAAGATGCAGTTGCAGGGATCTCTACAACTGGATCTTTTCAGCAGCAGCCACGCAGACATACCGCCCGGTAATTCATCGTGGAACCCGTCAGATATTTAGTGCAGCAACAATTGTATCCCACAGGTTGCAGTTGCTATTGGAGACATCCACTTGAAGATTCTTTACAACAGTTTGAGCCGACGGCGTTACAGCCCAACTGCAGGGATCTCTAAAACTCGAAGAGTAGTTTTTGCATCAGAAACATCCAGTGGAAGCTTCTTTTCGACGTCTCAATTCGCAAAAGGACGAACCTCTTCCAATTCGAAATTGAACGTCAATCGATCAGGACTTTCTGGTGAATTAGGAAGTTATTTGAATGAGATTGATCGAGCACAGATATATTGAAGGCACGGGGTACGTAGTTACGTAGAATATTTCTTTCAAACTGCGCAGTAGTTAGGATTGCAAGAGAATTATGTTGGCGTGCGCCAAAGCACCTGCGATGCCCGATCTCCAAGAGCTTCGCAACAGCATCACTATCCAGCGCGGCCGGCGCCGCAAGCGCACCAACATCCCTGCGGCAATGCAATATGGCACCTCCGTCGCAGAAACTCTCGCATGGTGGGCAAGCCAAAACACCGGGATCCAGAGCATGGATCCACGCCACGGCGAAGCAACCGGTGTAACAAAGAAATCGATTCGCAAGGCGCCAGCGAAGGGGAGCAAGAAGGGTTGCATGAAAGGCAAGGGCGGACCCGAAAACGCACTCTGCATCTACCGCGGCGTGCGCCAACGCACCTGGGGCAAGTGGGTAGCGGAGATTCGCGAGCCCAACCGCGGCTCTCGTCTCTGGCTGGGCACGTATCCCACAGCGGAGGTCGCCGCGCTCGCATACGACGCCGCCGCGCGCGTCTTGTATGGCGCTCAAGCCCTTCTCAACCTACCCAATGACCCTTCCAACGGCCGCGACGCGTGCGACTCCCAACGGCTCACAGCTCGGCACGCACAGGGCACACGGGATAAATCTCAGGACCCGTCTGCGGCGCCATGCGCATCCGCTTCAAGCTCTGCCGTTGTCGCCAGTGAACGAGCCCCTCAAAAAGGATACAGCGCGGTTGCTTCGGATTGCAAGAGTAGCGCCGCCTCGTTCAGTGTGCTCGCCGCGGACGCTTCTTCGCCCGATATCGACTCTGCCACGTCTCTGTCGCCGTCGCGGACTCTTCAAGCGCTTGCATCGTCACGAGACCCGAAGATGGAGACGACGATTGCGTTACCTGAGCTTGCTTCCACGGGTTTTGACGCTGAGGAGTTCAATTTGGGGGAGAATTTCGACATTTTCGAGAATTTCAGTGGTGATGGCGATGGCGATGGCGATGGCGATGGAGGGGATGTGGTTGTGCCGTTGGTGCAGCAAGCTCGTAGCGACTCCAGCACCATGACGAGCGAGGATTTTCGGAGCGTGGCGGAGGTTTCCATGGAGGAGTCCGAGGAGTATCCGAATGAAAGTAGCACCACGCGAGTGGGGGATTTGCTTGAGGAAGAGGTGACGTTACTGGAGACGTCGTCGCTTATGTGTAAGAAGCAAGCGTGGACATCGCTCTTGCGATAAGGGCGACTTCAGTTTCGACGTGTAACGTTTTATTTTGGGGATCCTTTTTTTCGTCTTCGTGTGCCGGAATACCGAGGTTTTGCGGTTAGTTGTAAAGAACGTGAAGAATACCACAATCTGAGAGTCGTCATCAAAGCTATTCTTCTTCTGTAGATTTTTAGGTTTCAGAGGAAGGAATGGGGCCAGATGTCACCTTTTTTTCGGTCCCTCCATGCTTCAACCCATATGCAGATCATCACCTTCAGGAACTGCATGTTAACATTCTTCGAAGGTCCATTGCTGCACCTGAGAGTTCATCAGTCGGATTCTACAACAGCTGTTACAAAAGTAGCTTGCCATCTCTGCCATTTGTAACGTAGTGAGGAGTGTCATGGGAGTAGAAGAATGCGCAAGGGAATTCAATTTCAAAATGCGGAACAATCTGGGACCGATCAGCCTTGTCAGAATGCGATAGATGCTCATAGAAAGAGGTGCAAGCTTTGAAGGGCGAAGCTTGAGCTCTGTCTATCTCGAAATGCGATCAAATTCATTGCTAAGGATAGATCTGCCAAATATTTTTGGTGTAGATTAGACCTCCCTTTCAGGTTTCCTCCTTTGGGAATGTAACCCATAGTAGCTGACGGGTGAAAACTAGTTGAGAGAGTATCACCAAGATGCTAAGAATTTGGGATCAACCCTGTTCTAAGCTTAGAGGGAGATGTAACGTGAGTTGCTGTAATGTTGACAGCCAGCAGTCAACAATTCGCACATGGAGGCTGAGTGATTCGTGTGTTGCTTTCGTAGTTTGTAGAGTAAGCGCGAACATCTCACATCCAAATGTATGTTTACAGTTGTGATGATATTTTACATAATGGTAGATGTCTGTACTTTTTGGAAACATTTTGGTAATATTGTCTTTACATTGTGGCTTCTTTGATGTGGAACAAATACTCACATCCTACACTCTAACCCCCTTTTACATTGACACCTTCTAATATGACAAATTTTATATTGTGACAAGATTCTTAGGAACAGATGTCCCCAATCAAGAATTGAACTCAATATTGTGATTATCATATTCATTGATGTGACCTCAATAATCAAACAAATGTGAACATATAGAGAAACAAACAAGTTGTGTTACCTGCCTTTAGGGTTTGTCTTTTTCAAGCACCACTACTATATTTTTCTACCCCAACATGCCATGAAAGAAGCTTGTCTAGCAAGCACTTATAGCTCATGTCCATTGAGTTTTTAAAACTTCATTTGCAATTGCCTCCTTAATGTGACATTTACATGCTAATTTCACAAGTATGAGGCCTAGTTTAGATTAGGACATTCAATACTATTCTCTCTGTCCCAAAATGATCTTCCGATTGACCACACAAATTTGTCCCAAAATGATCTTCCTCGTATAAGGCACGAAATGACACACTGTGACTATAAAGAAACTCCCTCCCACTAAGGTAAACCTGCCTATGACAGGCAAACCACCCATGACAGGCACCTACTGAACCCCCCCATTACAGTCTTTTATCAATCTATGAGAATTTTTTTCTTAAAAATGGAATGAAGACTGCATAAGGTTGATTTGTAGTTGTTATCAAAGCCTTAGGATATGGTTATGAAGTTATTAGTAACTGTTATGAATACTTACACCAATCTAGTCTAAAACTGGTAGTAAAAAGTAGTTTTTTTTATTTCTTCATGTCATGTCCATGTTTGAAAGTCTTGTAGCCATCTTAGAAAATGTTATGACTATTTTAGGTGGGAAGATGACCATCATGGAAACAATTTTCTGCTGATTTGGGGTAGTCTACAGACTCTTTTGGGCTTACTGGACAGTACACTTCAAAAATTCACAAAAAATTCATATTTTATCCAAAAAATAAAATTCCAGTTGCTTTCTTCATTTCTCACATGTGTCTTTGTATGGAAAAAAATTTGATTATTTTTGCTAATGGCAATACAACAAATCAGTCATTCTGCCTGTCATAGGCAGGTTTACCTTAATGTGGATCTAATGTGAGTGCAAATGTTCTTTTTCTTCAGAAATAGATCTTTGTAGTACCAGTCACTGTAGAGTTTCCTGTAGCCATTATGCACAACAAGGGCGGCTATTCTTTGCTTGAATGGTGTAAGCTAGCTAGACTTATTGTACACATGGAGTGCTTGTTTCGTTTGTTTTTTTAACAAATGAAACGAAATTTTATTGCCCAAAAATTAACAGGAGCATACAAACCAACCACAGGTGAATTTTTTCATGTGTTTCATTCAAATAGAGCCACAATCTATGGACATAATAAAGATTTTCTACCAATGATGTAAGGCCAAAAAAGTGTTGGATGAAAATTTGGAGTTTTGTTAGCTACCAAAAAACTCCCAAGTCATCCATCAGACATGTTGAATGCATGTTCCTTAGTTAATCCACGAAGGACACGATCCTCCTTGACCAAGGTAATAAAAAAAAATGCTCCAATTATTGAACCACTAAGGTAGTCTGCTCTAAATGCGCCCATCTTCTTCAAACAACTCCTATAATTAGCTCTGAAATGGATTTGAGGTGGTCCTTGAATCGACCACTTTAGCCATTGAGTGCATCTAGAAAAAAATATTATTTATTGTGAGAACCAATCAATCTCCTTGATTTCTTCACATCTCTTTACAAGTTGGAAGTGGATAGGTTTTGGAAGACCTATAGTCACAAATAGGTGCCTATGACATAAATCTTTGAAAATTCATAACTAATTCCAAGAAGGTCTAAAAAATATGAAACGACTTGGGTTAGATGCCAATTCCACCATTCTTCCTATAAAAATTTACTGAAAATTATTTTAAGGACTTTAACTTCCCCCCAAAAGGCAATCAACTCTTAAATGGTTGCTTTAAGAGCAAACTACCTTAGGTGCATTCTTTGTGTCTACATTGAGCAATGAAGGCGTATTTGGGTCCTTGGTATCCTTCAAGGATTAAACAAATTCTAAATATAAGAAGAGGAAGAAGGAAAAGTACTCTCAAAATACAGCTAGGAATAATGAGATTATGTTCGGTCAAATCTTTTGCCAAAATCTTACCCATTAAAAAAAATTCATCCATTTTTTTTTTCTTATGTTTTCATCCATTTTTTCTATCCATGATATCCTATAAAATACACCAATCTCATTAAAATCTTTTATATAATGTGAAGTTTTATTGAAGACAGTTAATTTTAAAATATTTGATTAATGACAATACACAAATGATGGATGGATGAAAAATTTATAATTTGTTAGACTTGTTTGTGTTTTAAGGTGCACATTGTACTACTACTACAAAAACCAAAATGACTCACTGGACAATAGTTAACATAAATACACCTTAAAGTACCTACATTAGCATTTGAATATAATTTCTATTATTCTATACTCCGTTATAGATTGTCTTAGTTTCAATTAGGTCTTATTGATAGAGATTTTAGACTATCTTAATATACGTTATATATTTTGTGGACAATGTATGAATAAATTAATAATTTCTAAGGTACACCATACAATTTTTAGGTGTTCCTAAAATTGACCCTACACTTTGATGTTCGAGAAGTGCGTATTTTAAGTATAAAGCTATGGGAGTTTGTTTTACACCATATGTCCATTGTAATTAAGCTACATCAACATACGTTCTGGATGTTTCACACTTTTGGAGAAGGTACAACCCTAAGCCTCACATATCACTGCTAATACAATAATTTCTACTATAGGTATTTTCAAAGTTCATTAATGTGTAGCCGCATATGAGATTGTGACTTTGGCTCACAATACAATTTTCTACCAAGTTGATCTTCAATCCCTTCATATTTTTGTCTCTTCAACTTTTAAGTTTGAAACTGGAGTGCTTTCTAATTTACTTTTAAAATTGTGTTATGTCAATCAATTTTAGATGTATAGTAAGAAATTTTATATGTATTTCACTATTATAGCCTCCAGAAATCTTTCAATTGCACTTCTATCTTAAGATTGTTGGTTTGTCTTAAATATTAACTCTTCAAGGACTGGGGGTAATTGAGCACAATCCTTGTTTCTTCACTAATTCTTGTAACAAGCAAGATTCTTCATTTGTATGGAATAATTTTGATGATCACCACTATTGAAATGAAATAAGATTTATTTAGCTTTCCTATAAACATAAGATCAACAAAATCACACAATTTTTGAGAAAATGCCACTATTGACAAGATTGATGAAAGATATTCGGTTAAGGAATACTTTGTATGTACACTAAAATCAAAATGTTGAAATCGAAATCCTCAAGAGTGCTCCAAAATTTTTGATTTCTTTCCCACATGTGCATATCATCATAATATTGACGTGTAATATTTTTTCAAATCATTTTGAGGTGTAGAAAAAAAGATATGAGAATGTGAAGTAACAGCCTACAATGCCTTTTTCATTCTCAAAAAACTCACCAAAAATTGCACACTCAATCATTTCTTGATTGGATTGCAGCAACGGATTCAGCAAAAAAAATCATCTAAGGTCTTTTTGTTGCTTATGAATTGTTAGTGAAATTCACATATCAATTTTTTTACAAATGTAGTTGTAAAAGCCATGTGGTGGCCTTGTGGACCAATACTCCTATAGGGGCTAATAGGAGCCCTCTCTTGTGCTATAACGAAGACACAAAGATGCCAAGATACTTCCTAATTTTTTAAATCCCTTTGAGTTGAAACATCTACTTCTTATAGAACTTATCTTACAATTTTCCATTCAAGATACTAGACTTCTTTTCATTTCTATTGTAAAGAGTACAAAAGTTTTGAATTGCCATTTCTATTGTAGAGAGTATTGAAGATCATTTTTTTTCCATGTTCAATTATAAGATCTTGCAATAGACTATTATAAAAAAAGTGCCAAAGAGATTTCCAAAACTTTGATTGTATACTGTGCAAAATATTTGCATTAAAAGTGAAGAAAATGAGTTTTATAGGACTTTGCTTGACTACATTTATTTTCCTTAAAAATCTTCTCAACCATTAAAGGACATTTCTTGTCTGGACTTGGTCAAACTTCATTCGATTTCTACATTAAAACATAAATTTTAAAATTTTAAAATTTTTCACAAGTTGTAAACTAGTAATATATGTCTAAAACTTAATTTCGTTTAAAAAAATTAAAATCATCAAAGTGAATTCTATATGATTTAGAAAAAAAATTCTATATAAAAATCATAATAATTAAAAAAACACTTAAAATAGTATGATATTACTTTTAAAGATGATATTAAAATATTTTTAATTTCTACTTTCTAATGTTGAAGAATTGAGTTCAAAATATAAAAAAGAAAATTTAATAAACACACACTTAGAAACAAATTCAAGATAGAAGGGAAACCTATAATGTTCTAACATAAAAGTGAAACATATTAATTCTAACAATGAGATTATTCTAGCAAAAGATCTTAGTGTTGTGATTTTCTTAAATTGCATTAACTAAAATCAAAAATGAATTTTACAAGTTTTTTTTTGAAAAAATATTTTGGTTGGCCTACAAAATAAAATTGTCCACAACTTTCACATCACTAATCCAAATGGAATGAACCAAAAGGTTTCCATAAAATAACAATCTATAGGAAACAATTTATTTATTTTAAATGTCAAGTTTCTTTGGATTTCTACCTCTGCCCATCAAACTAAAATTTCAGCTCATTGTGCTATAGCTTTCTCTCTCTAGTGATCTACATGTCATGAATAGCATCTAGGGCACCTTGTAATATGTCGGGAGGACATTGTAGATTTTCAAGAAGACAATTTAATCTTGCTAATTTTGCTTTGCCCATGTGAGGGAGCTTGTAGTTGTTCCCACCATTAATTTTCATTACACTGATAAGACAGTTTTGAAGAGAAAGAAAGACGTCATTCAATTTCTCTTTTTCCATCTCATTGAATGTGGTGACTATTGCGGTGACTAGCTCGTCAATCACATTAGGGGCCTTCTGGTGTTGTAGTGATTGAATAGCCCAAAAAAATCCAACATCCAATACATTTGTATCTAGATTGTTTGGTAGTTGCTAGACTAAACAGATCTTGAAACCATCTTTATTGCTCTCTTCAATTAGAATTGGACCATTTGGACTTTGATGTGGTTTTGCATTATCTTGTTGAACAAAGACTTCAATAGGTCTTGATTCTGAGTTTCGTGGCCAAACCGATCTGATGTCCGGAAATACCTTTTCCATTAAAATTTGTTTTGTGACCTCCTTTGTGATTGCTGCAATTGGCTTGGTCTCCATTGTTCCAACTGGTCGATTCTTGCTAGATCGTTTAGCAGGTTCTTGAAATATGAGAGGATGTATTCTTATTTTACCATTGATAAATTTATTCCCCAAGTAAACAAAGCGGGACAAGCAACGGTAGTAAGGAACATCACCTTAAGAATGAAACGGTTATTTTTACCAGTACTGTGGGGCTCTTCTTCATTAGGCACTAGATAGAAACTGTCACTTTCTTCAGTGAGGTAGAACCATTTTTCATCAATATGAACATGATCAAATGAGCCCTTAAATGTTGGCAACTCCGTGTTCATGGATGATGGTTCAATCATTGATAGTGCATATTGAAGTCGAGATTTCTTATTCGCTTCTGTAAGGAATGGTTTCAACGCACTTGAATGACAGTAGAGCTTTCCTTCTTTTATGCGTCGATGCAATGTTGACTTGGAAACATTCATGGCAGATGCCAAAGATCAAATGTTCTTACGTTGCCTCAACGGAATATCTATGACAATGGCTACGTCAATCTCCTTCTTTTTCCATCCTGAATTTCTTTGAATATGAGAAGACACATCAGCAAAGTTGTTGCCATTTGATATGGATGCTTAACTCCTTGCCCAGACACTACTAATTGTTCATGTGCTAAATTTGAATCGGTGTGCTGTTGTTGTAATTGATCCTTTCTTCAAGGTTCCGTTGTCACTTTGAGCTAGTAAAAATTCATAATATGACCGACGTTGTGATTCAATCATAGTTGCTTTTTGAACTCGCGGAACAAGTCCGTGTTGTAGTTTGCCTTCCATCCCTGCAGGAGAATAAAATAACATTTAAAATAAAGTCTAGCTTCTAGGTTCAACATGTGAATCACACAAGAGCATCCAAATATAAGCAAATGAGGTAAAAAAGACAAAGTATTTTCTTTAAAGTTGTTTATGCTTTAGTAGTGAATAAAAGATCATGTCACCCTTGTATGATGTTTCAATATGGCTATAAAACTAAAATATGATTATATAGATTAAAAAAATCCGTATGTTGCATTGTTTAAATATGGGACAAAGTTAAAAATTGTAAACCATGTCATTCCAATAGCAATTTCATTACCATCGAGAAATCAGTATTGAAAGAATAATTTTAGAACATCCACCAAAAGAAATTTTGACCCTTACTAACTTTTGCAAAGGGTACTTCAATGTCTCCAAAGTTAATATGGAACAAATGAATTTAGAACATGTACCAAAAGAAACTTTTATCCTTCCTAACTTTTGCAAACGATACCCAATGCCTTTAAAATCAATAGGGAACACATGATTTTAGAACATATAGCAAAATAAACTTTGACCCTTCTTAATTTTTGCATACAATTTTCAAATTTCTTCAAAATCAATATGGAAAGGACAATTTTATAACATCTACCACAAATAAACTTTGACCCTTTCTAACTCTTGAATACAATATCCCCAAAGTCTCCAAAATCTAAATTAAAAAAACTTAAATAATCTACCAAATTTTTTTTCGACCCTTCCTAACTTTTGTATACAATACCAAAAAGTCTAAAAAATGAATTTGGAAGGAACAATTTTAGAGCATCTATCAAAAGAAACTTTGACCCTTCCTAATTTTTGTATACAATACCGAAAAGTCTACAAGATGAATTTGGAAGGAACGATTTTAGAACATCTACCAGAAGAAACTTTGACCCTTCCTAACTTTTGTATACAATATCTAAAAGTCTCAAAAATAAAAATAAAAAGAATGACTTTAAAACATCTACCAAAAAAATTTGACCATTTCTAACTTTTGCATACAATACCAAAATGTCACGTTCTTTGGTGCATTGAAACGTCTTTTTACTTAGTACCAAGAATAAAAAATTTAGGAAGTTGACAAAGAGTTGCCAAAAAGAATTGAAAATTTAGGGTCAACAAACTAAATACACAATGAACTAAACTTTGAATGCTGATTACTCTGATTACCAATGTCCCCCCACACTTGTAATGTCCTCGATGACAAAACCGAATGCAACATACATTACATGCTAATTTACTCAAGTAGTCTTGAAGTTTGAATATGAATTTTTGAAATTAGAGTTTTTGAATTCTACTCTATATACAATCTACCAAACTACAAGCATTGCCTAAAAGGTGAAGAAAAAATGGCAGAGCCTCACTGCAGACCCAATCATTGATAAAATATTTCAAGATATTTTCCTCCGCACAGACATCAACTTGCAAGTTGTTATTTCTTCAACCAAAACTCAAGTACTCCATAATAAATTGCCATCCTATAGTGTTCTCACTTGGAAACTCTGATTGACTTGTGGAAGCATTATTCATTCTGGCTACCTACTTATCTCTCAATGAAATCTAAATTGCTTTCGAGGGAGGAGTTGACACCACTATTGATGAAAGTGGTGATTTGAGACTGCTTCAATTGGAAAGAGTGTGAGTATGCATGCACGTACTTGTTGATTCAACAAAGAAAAGGAGTTGTGAAGATTGTGACCGACGCACACTGGCACTAACTTAGAATTCGTGCAACACAACTGGAATTGGATTGCAAGACATCGAATGCTAGCTGTGACATGTTGAGATTTTTAGTTTCTTTTAAATTGTGTTTTATTCCGTGTTAATTCCGTGTTAGTTCCGTGTTAATTCTTCCATGTTATCTTGAATGCGGCACGAATGCCACATGTCTTCTCAAAGGCAGAGGATTCAATTTCAAAGTGTGGGACTGACGAGGAAGTGCTGACGAGGAAGTGCTGAGACAGTAGAAGGCAGAGAAGAAATTCATACTCACTTCTTCTGATCACACTTGCCTCAGTAAAAGCCAAAGCACTTCTATTCTCGGAGTGTTTGTTTCAGAATAGCTGCAAAGTGACACCTACGTGTGTAACCGCTGAAAATTCTTACAGGGTATTTTTAGCTATGCTTTGGCAGCAACCAAAGTCTACCATGGAATGCGGGAATTATAGGTCACTTCACGGGAAGCCAAAAAGTTTCAACAGACAACGTAGGAACTGTGTAATCCATTGGCTAGTGGTACTCCTCCAAAAAGGTCCAAAAAACTTACATTTTGAGTCTTCAAAACTTCAATTTCATATTGAATTTGAAGCACAAAGTTAGAGTAATGTAGGAGAGCATTATATTTTATTTATACCTCAAAATCAAATTAAAAAATATTGATTTTGGACCTTAATCCAAGACATTTTGTCAGACAAAAAGATAACTTTGGAACAAAGGGAGTACTAAACAAGGTTTAGAGAAATTTCATTGGCCAAAGATTAGGTTTTGTCCACAAAGACATTCACACTCAAACAGACATCCACTTGAAGTAGTGCCATGTCATCACCTACTCCCTCTAAACTCAAGATAAAATCATAGTTGTAGTAGACAAGTTTGGAGTCACCTTGGGAAGTGATCCTAAATTTTGTTGGATGGAGAAAATGGGTTTGTTCAAGAGGAAAGGAGTTGTGAAAGAGCTTCCATGCAACAATAATGCAACTACAAAGGAGCTTTTGCAAATATAATTCCACTGGACATCCGATTCCTAATGTAAAGCCATGCACTAGGTGGACAAAATTCATGATGACATGGCAATATCCCTCCACACCAAAGCGGACGAAGTAGTGAACTAAGGGTTTCATCCACTACCACTGGACGTCCCGGTCTGAACGGGGCCTGACACCTCCTCAATATGACCGGAGTAAAGGGAGTCATCATACGGGTCTACCCTGAAAGCTGCATTTTCAAAATAAGAAACTTGAATTACAGGATAACCGCAAGAATTAAGCAAGAGGCGCTGCCCAGTCCATTCTGCAAATAGGCAAACAAATAAATTTCTCCACGCAAAATGCAAAATTTAACTTGCATTGTGACTCCAAAATAACTGCAATAACATTTTTGAAAGAGCTCATACCATTGAGCAATGGTAGCAAGGTGTCTCTGGGGCTCGTTTTGAAAAAGATTAACACATTTGATCACACGGAGAAACTGATACCTAGTACCTTTTGCCTTGCCACTATATTAATACCTTGAAACCGCATATGCTAATCTAAGACGATCAAGGGTATCCAAGATGCTCCAATTCTCGGAAACTTTCTTTGTTTGAAACATATCCTGTCTTCAGTTCAAAAATGCCAACAATGATACTCAACCTAGCCAATTATAGTCACTGCCAAGTGCCAACCACAATGCAGCAAGCAACTGAGAAAAGGTGAGTAGCCTGCACTGCTCTAGAATGTTATGGTGTCTGACAATGAACAAGAGAGTTGCAAAACTACCTCCTCGTAAAGCAGCCTTCCCAGTAGTAAAGAATTATATTTATTCTCAAAGCCACGAACAACACAGCCCTGCCAGTGACGGAACAAGATCAGACTGGTCGTTGATATGCTACAATACAAGCCACCATAGTAACTTGATCCCAGCAGTGGCCAGGACTCGTGAGCCCTGCGAAGTGACTGATAAATACTGAAGATGAATGCCGTCCGTGAGGTGTTCATAGTGCTGTCGTGAAGTCTTAAGAGACTCTCCAGAATTTGAAGTTTGAAACAGGGCTCTCAAAGATGAAGAATCCGAAAACGGGAGATCAGTTGTAGAACAGAAATGCCAAAGGATTAGGCATGGGTGCGGGGCGGTTTACCAAAAGCACTGCGAATTGTTCGACCCATGCTTCTCAGATCCTCGACCTGCATAAACACCACTACGTAAGTGGGCACACGATCTGCCGAGAGTTTCTCAAGAGCCGACGGAAAAAATGAATTCTCTGCCACTTAACAGAGATCCAACAATGCGAGATGCAAACTTCAAGGTGTCAAGAGCAGCTTGTAATCAGAAACCCTAAAGAGGCGAGGGATTAGGGTTTGTGATTAGATCGGAACAGCAGCTAGGATGAAGAGGCTATTTCACTTAGGGTCTCACTAAATAATTTACACAAAAAGGTTCGCTAGGGGTTCGGGTCATTGCTCTCATCGACCTTTTGTTTTTATAAAGTACACTCGGGTTCTCTAGATTTTGGATAGGACTTTGTTGCCTTCGAGATCCTATAAAACAACGGGTCTGCTTGTTAGGTCTTCTACACTGCCCTACTCCTGCCCATTCTCTCATTCTTTATATTACAATAGAAGCGAGGACTGTTGTCAGACGTTAAAAAGAGAATATGAGGAACACATGAATGCAACTGGTTGCATAGGAATGGTTTCATGATCAAGCCTAACCACTACATTGTCACAGTAAGATGTAAGTAGAAAAAAGCATTGTTCTGAGTTTATATAAGAAAAAATGGAAGGTCTCACCTCTCGAACTCCGCTTGCCCAAAGAGTGCCGCCCATAGCACAAACACCAGCACCCAGTACTAAAGAGGCAATCGAGAAAGCCCGAAGAGGCATTAATAGACCCCCATCTCCCCTTTTCGTCAACATACGAGCTGCCATCGCCTGCACTCAGAGCATAGTTTCCGGCATGAGCACGCACTCTCGTTGCAAACAGTCATTGCCAAGAGATAAAAAAAAAGGGGGGAAAATGTCGAACATACTTGACTCGCAGCACCACATGCCCACAGAGTTGGTGTGAGCACATTGGCATTTTGCCGAGGCACGGCGCTACTAATGGAAGTAAGCTCATGTCCATCTGCCATTCATGCGAATCAACCACTTCAAAATCCTCACTGCAAAAGAGTCGACGTAGAAGCATTAGGTCACACTCCGAAGCAACGGCGAGAAGCCTCAGGCTCACGATTCAGAAAGAACAAATCTGGAAGGAAATCCACGGCAAAGATTCAAGAGCAAATCTGTTGCGCAATACATTTCGGTAGAGACTCCACAACGGCAATGCAAATTTACGAAGAATCTGAAAGCAGAGGAATTAGGTCGCGAGAAAGCGTGAGAAGTTGACCTCCAAACCCGCTTCGGGAAATTGCATCCTGCTCGATTGTTTCCGAAAAGATTTCTCCTTCAAAGACCGCAACTCACGTCGCAACATTTCACAAGCGCCCATTCACAAGCCAGAGCACGAACACACGAATCCATTTCCAGATTTAGGGCTTGCAAGACCGAGACATTACGATGGCATCAGGTTCAAACGCCCATGACAAGAACCCACATTGGCCAAAGACGGACTCTGCCAACGAATGTCGTTCAATCGCTCTCGAGTATTCTAGAATCTAGACGTCGATCCTTGACGATGTTGCAGAGGGACTTCTTGCGTAACCATGAAGACGGGTTTGTGGAGTTGGCAAGGATTTGGGCTGCGAACTCGTGAGTGAATTGGAAGGGTCTGAGAAATTCGACAATTACTTGGACCATTGGGATCATGTAAAATGGCTCAATCCAGGGCGCTTTTTTTTCATTTTTTAAGAAGTGCCAAAGTGCCCAAGTGGCAATATAATATAAAATGTTATAGTGATGCTCCAAATTTCAACATTGATCCACATATTGGATACAAAAAATATCACATTAGCACATTTCACATGTCTATAATATGGTTTTCATCCACAATTTGGCGATTTCATTCAAGATTTTTTTAAATTTGAGTTTTTTTGGTGATTTCATCCAAGTTTTTTGGCCTTTTTTCTAGCCAAAATATTTCTTCTCGTGTATCTAGCACCAAAAAAAGCCCCCCAAAAAAGTCTTAATGGTGACAAGCTTAATCCTTAAAAGATGAACATGTGACTTTAGAAATCATCCCTTTTCATCAATGTGTGAATCATTGGCTGAAAAAATAGCAAAAACACTCATTGGAAGTCAAACTATTGTAGAAGACCTCCCTTTTTCACAACAAAATTTCAAAGATGAATAGTTGCACTTTTGTCCTACTAGAAGGATTCATTGTCATGCATCAAATACCAAACATCTGTGTCGACGTTTTAAGGGTTAATCTTGGAACACCGGATTGCTCACTGTGGAAATCAATCATTTTACTACCATGTGAATCATTTGTGGCTTTAAAAACCCAATATTGGTCCAAAATGACTTATAATTACCTAGATGATGGCTAAGTGGTAGGGACTTCAAATGGAATCAATGAGGTTCTTGTTTCAGCTCCCTAGGCTAATATTGTTTGCATGGGGACTCCTTGAGTTGACTTTGTTTGTATAGAGAGGAGGCTTATTCCTCTGGACACTTGTTCTTGATAGGGATACCCAAGGTGTGTAATTCCCGGAATTTCTCTAACCGGGTTGCTTTGGACGTTGTGTCGTGTCAATCCAATTATGGCCCTTCAATGCCATATGTTTCAGAAAATAAATAAAAATACAAGACCGCTCATTAGAGGTCAAACTATTGTGCAAGGCCTTTCATTTTCACATAGAAATCCAACAATAAACATTTGCATTTTTTTCTTACATAGAAGGATTATCTATCATTGTGCACACTTAGTGTCTGCATAAACATTACAAGGTTAACCGCCAATGTCTTGAATTGATGCTTTAAATATCATTACAAGAAGGATTTTGAACGTTCCTAGTTTCAACATTAAATAACAAAAATTCGTTGATAAACTATGGATGGTTTAGAGAGAGTGCACCATGGCAAAGTACTGTAGCCAAGAAGGAAGTCGTGGAACAAAGTATGAATATTGGGATGATTTGGCTTTGAGGTCTTAGCTATGCCACACCAAAACTTAGAAGGGAGATATAAGGCAATATAAAAGGTACAGATGATAGGATTGTCATTTCAAATGACATGGATTTTGTTGGAAAGACTCTCATTACCGAGAACAAGAAACATAAGCAAATGAAAGTTTTCCTTGAGGCGCTAGCTTGTCCATGCTAACATCATCAAAATTGCATCCATAAATTCACGGACAATAGAAGACTAGACGCTTTGGCGAAACAATATATCTTTGGAAAGTTTTTTGGCAAAATACAACAACATGGTGCTAGAAATCCTTGAATACGATGATATAAAGAATGAATTTGGTTTGAAGTTGATGAAAGAGGAACTTGCAATAGTAGCCACATATTACAAAAATTGGATGAATTTGGCATTGGCATTGCTAGTTGTTATGGAGAAATGCCATCAAGAAAACATTATCCACATCCAACATCAATACTCTCACCATCCAATATCTTACTCCATTTTAATCTGTAGTTTGATAAGAAAACCTACATAGGAATTTGTGATTGGAGCAATTGAATCTGCATAGTGAAAAGAGAACAGTTAAAATATGGTTATTTGATCAACAACAACTTTGACAAATGAAGAGGAACAAAAGCGCATCTATAGTGCATCAAAATTGTTTCATGTAAATAGACTAGAAGGCTTTGTAATGTTACTAGAGATTGTACAAAGGAGCACTACTATTTCAAGAAAATAGATTCATACTCTATTGAGTGGCTTGCAAGGAAAATTTTGAATGAAGTATGGGATGGACAACATTTTAAACCCAACACATCTTCTTCATTACCTTCATATCTAATTAGTTTGAATTCCCTTACCAAGAAAGAGTTGAAAAAATGACATATATTGAGAAAGTGCTAAGGACATTGAGGTCATAAATGTATTGTTTTATTATGCCAAATTGTAACTTTGGCATTTTGATGTTGAAGAACATAATATATAAAATATTCTCTTATATGCTATAAATCCCCAAAGAACTTCATTATTGCTATAAGATAAAGCATTATTTCAAGGCTCAATTTCTTAATTAATACTATAGTGCAAGGCAAAGCCTAAAACTTAATTAATATTAATCCCTAAAGTCCCAAGGCCTTTTTTTTGGCAAACATTACTCAAAACTTTCATTTCTAGTGCAAATAAATAAATAAATAAATAAATAAATAACTAGCCACAAGATCTTGCAATATTCTAGTACAAAAACATGTGGGAAATTTTTTAGAAACTTTGACCACATAGGTTGCAAGATAATTGCATTCAAAGTAAGAAAATATGGATTTTTTTAGTGGCAAATCAACTTATAGAACTTTGAATCCTTCCAACTTAAAAATTTTGCATTTCAAAATTTGAACTAAAATTTATTTTTCTATCAAGAATTGAATTAAAAGTTTAGGAAAAAAATCCCCCCAAAATGACAAGATTTTCATTAAGATTTAAAGAATTGTTAAGTAGAAGCAAGTATGAAATAGACAAATTTAACTTACTTGAATTTGTTTCTTGTAGTATCCTTGAGTCTAAAAGTTCTTGAAGCACTTATATTTTATTGAAAAACAATTTGCTTACAATAAAGATGTTGTAAATTAAGATTTTCATATGAGACACTAGAATGAATTTCATTGCAATGTAATGGCACCAAAAAGGTTTTATTAACATACAAGAAAAGCTATTGGGAATCCATAAGAGTTTACTAATAAAAAGGGATAAAAATCAATGTGGATGAAAAACGTGACACTTTGCATGATTGATGGATGAAATCATGACATTTTGCATTTAATGGAGAATAGTATCTATAAAAACTCAAGCAAATTGGGGGAAGGATTTTACTTATTTACTTATCTCATTTCTTCAATGAATAGAAAGAACAAGGGTTCCTATCCCATTCCCAACCAAGGATCCATACCAACCTATAGGGTATAACTAATGTTGAAACAAATTTCTAGCCAAAGCTTAGAATGCGTTTTTTTCCTTTTTAAAGTTGGAACTAATAAGGTCATGACACATGTTTCAAAGTAATAAGCAAGAAAGTAGTGAGTGGGAAAGCAGTTCTTGAATGATCTAAATTGGAAGAGTCCATACATTGAGTATGTGTTCAAACCAATTTTAGGCAAAATCATAGTAATTTCAATTCAAGACATAAAATTACCAAAAATTTTGCAATCCCTGTGATTTCTATCTTCCTACATGACAGAAAATTTACATTACCTTATAGTGCTCCAAAACATGCACGTAATCGCTTAAGTGATCGACTATGGGTGGTTCATTTAAAATAGAGAAGATGACAAGTTTCATACAAACCCGACAGAGTTCATCCAATTCGTAGAGAAGCCCTAACCGTGTCCGTGTGTTTCATCTAACATTCTCTCGTCGGTCTTGGAAGTCGCTCCTCAGATTGATAGCTTGTGAGTGTTGTCGTCGTTGTTGTTTGATTGCTATCGGCGGAGGAGACGCGAGCAGATTTTCGATTCACGCAAGCGAACGTTGTGTGCTTCTGCAGACGCCTTGAGCAGCGGTTGTGTATTCCACCATGCAGAGCGAGAAGTATGCCGACATGGATCCCGACGAGCTGCGCAACCTCGGGGAGTACGACACCATTCCGTTCAAGACGTTCAGCGCGGCGGGGTCGAGCGGTTTGGCGGGCATGATTCTGGGCGCCATCACCGCGACCTGGCAAGACGTGCCCGCCGTGGAGCGGAACGTGGCCTTGCCGGCGTTGCTGAAGACGGGCAGGATAATGGGCAACTATGGCTTGACGTTCGCTGCCATTGGAGGGCTGTTCGCGTTCACCGAAGCCACGGCCTCGTCCATCCGCGGAAAGAAGGATATCTGGAACTCGGCATTGGGGGGTGCTGCTGGGGGGAGCATCCTCGGCCTTCGAGGTAAGCTAGGGATTGGAATTCTTTGGAATCCTTTGGAATTTGGAATTTTTCTTTCTTCTGCCAAATTGGTAATTCGATTGAGCACATCTTGGTTATGCCATTGTCTCTGGTTGTAGGTAATAGTAGTGGCTACGGTGGAGATGACCATTATTTTTGCTTGCAACTCAATCTATCGAATTAGGGTTTCTGGGGCGAAGACCGGCTCGAGATTGCACTCTTGAGAGAATTCTCGAATTTATTGAACTCGAATTTTTCTTTCTTTTTCCAATATGCCAATCCAACTGATCGCAACTTGATTATGGCATTGTCTCTGGTGCGTATGGTCATTATTTTGCTGGAAACTCGAAATCATCGAGTTAGGGTTTCTGTTTGGAAGACGGGGGAGGGTTCAAATTATATGTGTATCTAGCAGAACTGTGTTATTGGAGGGTGCTGTGACACTGCTTATTCAGATTTGGCTCCAAATTGTTAAGCATGTTCTATTGAAGAAGGGAAATGTTCAATGACTTTGATTGATCGCATTGATAATAGACCAACCAACTGAGTAGCGCCCACCAGCATTAACCAAGTAACAGCGATTACCCAAATGGGTTGAAATCATTGGTATACCACAGTTACTTCACTTGTCTAAATGAATGTAAATTCATTGCAAGCTAGTTTGTTAGCTGAAGTTATCATCGTTTTTCCGGCATTTGGTGCCTAATTTCAGTTAGCTGTATTTGCTACCTGGTTGGTGCGGGTGGAGCCTAAATTCGAGCTTTCAGTAAGAGGAAAATGGCTATATATGTAGGTTTTACTAGACGAACCAAGTGGATCTCGATGTAGACTTGGCAATTTATGAACCTGTGACCTTTCTCTATGTTGTGCGAGAACTATCTGCAATCCGACAATGTCCTAAACTGACCTGTGATAATGTCCTGTCTTTTCTTCGAGCTTGCTCACTTTGTAGTCGTTAGGCTAGGTCTTTATGTAATAGTTATCCTTCAGATGGTTCTGTAATGAGAGCATGCAGATTCTTTATGCCAAAATATCGTTGCTTTGTTTTGTTATTCACTGTTTTGTTACATGTAGCATGGTCTTGGTCTTGGTCTTCTGCCTACTCTTCAACTCAGGGCTACCAGACATCTGCTTGCTCTTCATAGTATTCTAACAGACTGCCCTGTAATTGCAGCTGGGAAGTTGCCTGTGGGATTAGGAGCTGCAGCGGCGCTTGCAGCTTGTGCTGTCATTGTTGATGCTGGAGGCCAAACAGTGAGGACACCAACCGGGCGTGAGTATTTGCCATATCCGAGGGTTAATCCAGATTTATAAAATTGCTTCTATTCTTTCTCTTTCCAAAGAAAATTGCTTTTCAGAAGCAAATGGCAAGTGACATCAGTAAGTAGCTGAGGTGATCGGCTCTACCCACTTAGAAAGATGCCTGTTTTCCAAGGGCGGCCTGCTTAGTTTGGTCAAATAATGTTATACAGCCAAGCATCTCAAGCATCAATTTGAATGGGCTCTTCAAGTTGCATAGTTGAAGCGCACAATGCCCCTATGCCGTGCTCTTTTAATGTTTGGCAAGTGGCTTCTGGATTTGTGCTGTCGTGATTTGCGCAACGTGTTTCCGTTAGCAGCTTCTTGGGTTACGATAGTCTTGCAGATTTAAATAATTGGCTGATAAGGTAACCACACCTGGGGTGTCGAACATGACCTGCACGTACGGTACTATGTGTTAACCCTGGAAGGACAGGACGGAGGCCATTACCATGTAATCTGTCTAAATTTTATTTTTCTTTGTTTCCTCTGTTTAGCAGCTAAGTTCGAGTGAGAATTATTTTATTTTATTTTTGAGAGATGAAATCACATGTCTTCAACAATAAGTTGTAAAATTTCCAGATTTATTGGTGACGATTTGAAATTTACCATGATTTTATTTTTTAAAGGGAAGAAAATTCATATCTTGACGTTTATATTATAGTGAAGAGTATTATACTTCAAACAAAATTTTTGTGTTCAACTATAAATAGAATATCAATAGATTGTGGAAATAGGCCTAAATAATGATTTGTGATACATGAAAAGTTTAGAATTCTGTGATTTGTGGCACACAATTCTTCATTTTTTGTAAACTCTTGAACATCCTTCTAAGGTCCTTATTGTGCATGTTATAACAAGGAGAATCTTCTCTACCAACCAAAAAATAATTGTATGAAAATATGTTGTTTTGCATCCTCTAGTAAAACTTTTTTTGTTATTTGAAAGTTACATTTGGGTTCCTTCGGTATTCCAAAGTTAATGCATCTAAATTGCATATGGAACAAATCCATTCCCAATATATTACAATAAAAAAATTGTAGTTTTCCATTGTTGGAGTACATAGAAGGATGTTACACTTGCTCTTTTTGCTCCACAATTTGCAAGATATTACTACATTGGAAATGTCACAATTCTTATTTCTACAAAGTATTGTTTTTCTACTACAAAGGATTATGGAGCTTTTTCTCTACTTTTGTTGATAATTACTAATAAATGTTAAGTGCTTTTTATCAACATTCTTTAATATCCTTAATTTCAAATTGAATTACAACCTTGACATTGAAATCTTAAAGGTCATAAAGAAAATAATTGTTGCAAATATCAACATTTTTTTAAATCCTAAAAAGAGTATAACATACATTCTAACTTGCACAATTAATATAGTTCCCAAAAGTCCCATTGTCCTTATATGGGACAAAATGGATTTCAAGTAGGTTCCTATGAGCACAAGTTTTGGCAGAACTCTTTGAAACATTTTTGTAATATTAAAAAAGTTATTAGATTTCTAGGAATATACTTTTTGTTTCAATTGGTGCCTAAGAGTAAGAGTTATGCCACAATGAGTCCAAATTCCAACTTGGTGGGCAACAAAAGAAATCCACAAAATCTTGAAATAAATAAATAAATTTTTTGTCATAGATTGTATTTTTGTCTACATGGAAAGTTTTTATTCATTCCATTTGAATTCTTGCTGTGAAAGTTATAGAATATCTTCCTTCAAATCAAGCAAATATCTTGTAGATTAAAAATAAATTATTATTAAATTAGTAGTTGATTGATGGTAGATTTAAAATTACTTCCAAAGCCTTCTAATATGATTTTAATTTATTATTTCTAAATTTTTTAAATATTACTTCTCAAGATTAGATACACTTCAAGAATACATTTTGTCTCTCTTCACTATAGCATTTAGAATACGTAGTTTGTTGTGTGATTTAGTGAAATATTGACTATATAAGAAAGTGTCTCATTGAGAATGAATCATTTTGTCCTTGCATTTGTAATTAGTATTGCAGACACTAAATATCATTATTAGTGTACTACCATACCAATGGTAAGATTTGGAATTTTTTTTTTATAATATAGGTTCAAATTTGTGCAATATTTATTTTTCAAAGAAAAATTGTATGGAAAAAATGATTTTGTCTATTTCTAAACATATACCGAATTACATTTGCCAACTTTAATGAATTATTTGGCAAATGAATTCTAACCTTGACTACTAGCTTTGGTAGAACAAATTAGTGTTGTGCAAGCCGATATTATGTCGGTATAATGTGGGTAAAACCAAAATCACCATCATTAATTTGGATACATCTTTAAAATCGATATGTATGTATGTTGAAGCACAATTTTAGAACATCTATCAAAAAAACTTTGACCATTTATAACTTTGACATACAATATCTAGATATTATGTTCTTTGGTGCATTGGAATCCCTTTTCACTTGCCAACATGAAAGTATGAAAATTGGACTAGTCTAATAAGAGTACTGAAATTAGACATAATAGCAAACATAGCAGTTTTGGGATAACCCACCTTTGGACTAGTTTCCATTGCCTCCCTCAACCTCCATAGATTTTTGTTAGAGCATATGTTGCTTAGAACTAAACTCCCTTAGCCAAATTTGCCTTACTTTATTTTGAAAATACGTCAATATGATTGATGAACAAGGCAAATTAAAGCGTGCAAGAATATAGCTTTCACATCTTAGTATTTTAAGCTATAGCTTTTAAGTTCTCCTTACCCAACCCTTGCATATCTTAAAATGTAGTACTGGTCTAGATTTCATACCGGGTACTGGTGTGAACGGGGTTTACGAAATTAGGATCCGCGGTTTCCCTACTTCGGGCAACGATGAAGCCGAAACTACTCTTTTTTCTTCTCGGCGTATTTGCGGTCGCTCCGTCAGAAGCAACCCCGCCCCTGCGCCTCAAGCGTTCGGCCCTCTTCCGCAATGGGTATGCAAATTCTCTTCTCACATTGTTTTCGTTTTCTTCATTGGAAGTGGTTGAATGATTTGTGCCCAGCCTGCTTAGCTTTGGTGGTTCCATTAGGTTTAGGGTTCTTAAACTGTGCGTAATGTATTGCAGCCAAGATCAAAGTCCATGAGCTCCGCGTCAAGAGCAAGAATGAGCTTCTTAATCAGGTGCACTCCTTTGTCTCATCTTTTGGCTTTGTGAGTTATTCTCGTGACTGGAATGTAGCTGGACGGTATCGCTAGGGTTTTGCGGTTCTGAGTTGGTAGTTATCATCGGGATTCAGCTGAAGGAGCTGAAGGCTGAGCTCGCTGCTTTGAGGGTTGCCAAGGTCACGGGAGGCGCGCCGAACAAGTTGTCCAAGATGTACGTTTCTACTTCCCCGGATTGCAGAGGCTTCAGTTTCTCATGCCAATTGTTTGAAATGCGATGTATTCCGCTAAGACGAATTTGTAGTGCATAATAAGTAGGTGTTGCATCACGATTGTGCTCATATTTTTCTAAACTGAGCATTGCTGTCGGGGGGGTAGACAGAATTGCTATCATGTTCTTAATAAGAGCAATCGCCTCGCCTTTAAGATCATCTCCCCTCATGTGTTTTCAACGTCATATTCAATTGCAGTTCCGTCTGTGCTGATTACCCTCAAATCCTGCGTTGATTTCTGTTGAAGCGCCATCGAGTTTAGGATTCTCATGAAAAATTTGTTGTGCTGGTGGTTGTGCAGTAAGGTCGTTAGGCTTTCAATCGCCCAGGTCTTGACTGTTATCTCTCAGACCCAGAAGGCTAGCCTTCGTGAAGCATACAGGAAGAAGAAGTTTATTCCTATTGACTTGCGCCCGAAGAAGACTCGCGCTATTCGCAGGAGGTTGACAAAGCACCAGGTCTGCTTTTGAACCCTTGCTTTCGAACAGGTCACTGGAATGTTCTGCGTGCCATGATGCTCAAACTGGTTGGGATTTCATCACTTAAGGGTCATCTTCATGTGAAACTCTTGGTTCTCATCTTATGGGTTGACAAATTGAGTGCTTTCTGCTAATAGTATGTCTCTACCTACGCAGGCTTCAATGAAGACTGAGAAACAGAAGAAGAAGGAAGCTTACTTCCCCGTGAGGAAGTTCGCAGTCAAGGCCTAGAATTCTGTACCTAGTGCATTTGTGGCTTGTCAGAGCACCTTGATTTACGTGACCTTTAAAGTGGGAATTCCCGTTTTCAGTCTCACTTGTTTGTCCACTGGTGCTTCTGGTGTTTTCGCAATGGAATTTCAGCGCGAGCAGGTTGAAAACGAGAATGGATTAAGACCTTGTCATTCGCGTTTTTCTAATGTTTTGTTGCTTTGTTCCCTTCGTGGCCTGTTACTGTTGGGTTCATGCCATTTCTCTTTTGACCGATCGATTAAAATTCACAAGGACAGTCGATATCTTTTGACTTAAGCGACGGGGTTTTCACTCTTAGCTTTGAACTTTTTGAAGCTTGTACGCTAGCTCTCAAATCTTGAAGTTTATTTTATAACTACTTATTAGTTTATTTGTATCGAAGTAATCAAACGACCTTCCAAACCCCCTATGATTGGCCAAATCAATTTTCAGAATACAATTTATGAAGACAAACCTCCCAACTACACTAATGATGGTATTTAGTGTTATGTTACAAATAGTGTTACCTATTTTTTACCAGACCCATTTAGAGTTTTACTTTCCACCTCTTGTGAGCTCATTTCTAATATGAAATTATCTTTAACACTAAATCAAATCTTGTTAAAAATTTATATCCCAAAAAAATTCAAAAAGTTGTCAAATAGTGCCTATATTGACATTCAGTGTTAGTAACACTAGTGAAATTGTTGACATTTAGTGTTGTACTTCGTAATTACTGTTGCCAACACTATATACCATTATTAGTGTAGTGATATTTTTTTAAAAACAAATCTTTTGAGGTCTAAAAAATCAATTTTGTTGCCAAATTATAAATCATAAGAAATAGCTGAATTGAGTGAATAAAGAACTCATGTAAATAAAAAATGATTTCTATTCGAGAATGGCCATATGGACTTTGTTATTGCCATTTCAGAATGTTTTTCTAAATACCTCAAAAGATCTCTACTCTGAGCAATTGCCAGCTGAGGATTTTTTCCTGAGAAATCGCTCTAAGTGAAACAATAATGTTTCAAGGAATATTTGGTGATATGTTCTTTTGAACTAAATTTGCTGAACTAGTTCAAAATCAAAGATGCCATATTTCTTCTCTTAGAAATGAATTATCACATAGAATTGCACATGGTTGGGGTGGATAAATGAGTTATCATCCATAGTTTGTACACTTCTTTAGGTTTATTCATGTGAATAGCTTCATCATCTCCTTCCTGCCTACTTGGAATTCAAAAGCTTTATCATCTCCCTAGCAAAGATCACTTTCTACATTATAAAAGAAAATAGAACTAAAACTTTTCATGTCCACCATTTTTCACATTACATTAAGTATATTCTACTGAAAAATTAGCAACACTTTCTCCACTAATGAATGGAAGAAGAATTAGAAAATTAATGAAAGAGTGGTCATCCACTTTCTAAAGATGAATTTGTGGCTTGAATTTTTGTATCCATTGGTATGACTACAATAGATTATGTTGCAATGCAATGACATCAAAATGATTCCATTAATTTGCATGGGTTCATTGAAATTTTGTGGTAGTCATTAGGATTAGAAAAAATGAATGGATGAATAATTATGTAGATGAAAAAGTGACAAAAATAATGACTTCAATTTGTATATTATTGAATTTTAATAGTTGAACCTTTACAACAATATCCTTGTGAAATAATAAATAGAATTTTTTTCATAAAATTGTTAAAAGAGCTTCTACATTTTGGATCAAAATGTGTAAGAGTGAATATATATGAGCATTCAAATAGATGAAATTGTGACTACAAGAAGAGACATGCACACCTAACTCCAAAGTGAGATAATAAGATTACTTTTGAAAAATTATAATAAATGATTAAGATTCCTCGAACATATCTAAAACATTGATTTATTTAGAGCATTCTATCTTCTTTCTATTTTGATATGTGTATTTTCATGATTTTTTATTTTAATTCTTAAAAGATGAACTAGTAACTGTGGAAATCATCCATTTTTATATCCTCTTTAAAATTTGGAAGATAAATAGTTGCACTTTTGTCCCATGTAAAAGGATTCTTTATCATTCATTGGCCAAAAAATGTCCACATTGTCATTTATGGGTCAAAGTTTTTTGGGTTGAAATGGCTGAATTTCAATTTTTACACCACTGCCATTGGAAAGATAATTTAGCGTTTCAAGGTTAATATAGCAGAACGCTAAATCTATCCCACAAAGTGGGACTAGCAAGGTGTAAACACAAGTTTTTGGGATTAAAAGTAAAATCTTGCCCTTTCTTTTGTGCCATGTTTAGGGTATGTTCTAGACCTCTTCAAGCTAATTTGGGTTCTTTGATTGCAAATATGAATTCAAAATTTGCAAAAAAAAAAATTCTATTAAAAATAAAAAATTCCAGAGTTTTCTTCAAAGAATTTTTTTGGCATTTTCACCCTATTGGTCCTACTTCATGAGACAGTTTTAGCGTCATGTGGTAATATGATAGTTATAAACTAGAGTCATCCATAACTAATCAATTAAGCGAATGGGGATATAATGTGGAGTATTGTAAGGCCAAACAAATATTTATTTGAGCACAACGATAGAAATGAGGAGGATTGTTGAAATTTCAGTAATTTTATTGCCTAATTTGAAATTACTATGAATTTTTAAGGGGTCAAGTTGGCTTAGACCCATGCCCAACTTGTAGAGTGATCCAAAAGTGCTCAGTCAAAGAGTAGTTGTTGCTATGTTAGGCACGTAAAATAATGACCATGTGTCTTGGCAGTTTCACAACATGAAGGCTACATCAAAACTATTACTTTAATTAAAAACTATTACTTTAATTAAAAACAAGGAACATGTGGTCACAATGCTACCACCAAAATTCACTATAGCCGTCCTTCAAAGCATGGATTTCGGCTTAGAGTCATGTTCGTTGACACGCTAGCAACGGCTTCTGAAGGCACTATGATGTCGTTCAAGTTCGTGTCTATTGTCAATGCCATCACAGTCTCTCGAAATCGCTATAGTAGGTGGACCTTGCCTTGTGGCTGAAAGAGTTGTTCCTTCCGTTGAAGTCTAAGGTTGGAGAGGTTGCATTGTTGGTGAGAAGTAAGTGTAGGTTGTGGGAATCAAGTACATAAGGCTTGCTTGTGGTCTCTATGGCAGAGTACAATGCAAAGGGGAGAGGAACTGTTGGTAAGGATGCAAGTGCTTGGAAGACAAGGCAAAAAGAGGAAATGATGACAAGGCAAGAAATGGAATCCCTAGCATGTTTGGTATATGCCTTCTGTTGCTTTGAGAAGTTAGGGCTGTCATATATGGCCCTCCTGTCCTATCTACTGTCATTGAGCCCTTCTATTGTTTTACATATAGGTAATTAGAGGCTCTTCAAGCTTTTTCAACGTTGTGCTACACACAAGCTGCTTGTTGTTGTAAATCATTTGCTGCGCACACGTCCACCCGTTCACATCTCTCTTGTTCCTTTTGCGCACTTATAGTTCTTTGATACTCTTTTTTTCAACGCATTTTTGTTCTTGTTCTGTAGTAGCATAGATCTGTGCTTGTCGCCTCCGCATTACAATTTGTAGATACTTGTCGGACGAGAGCATTAGTGACTTGCTGAAATCTATGGTGGAATCCTGTTCTTTATTGCTGACTTGTGGCATTATTGTTGGTAGAGCAAGGAAGTGTGTGATGGACTAGATGGTGCCACCGTTGAGGTCCAAGCCATCCACTTCCGAAGGCATATTCGGGTTAGAGGGGTCGCGACTGATGAAGAAGTGTTCCACCGAGGGATTGTGGGCCTCTGACATTTCAGTGGCAATGTCATCAGCTACATATGCTTGTTCATCTACCTCCTCTTCTATTTCCGTATTTGTTGCTTCGTTTATTTTGTCCTGCATTGTATCATTGTGAACTAGTTTTGTTGCTTCAAATCCTAAACACTGCATGGATGGGCCAGTTTCAGTGGCTTGCCGGTAAGCTTTTGATGGACTGCATTGACGTTGGATAGCTTGCCAATTGAGTGGCCAAACGTCGGTCGCACTGAAACTATTCTTTATGTTCTTCTCTAAAAGCCTTAAGTTTCTTAGAGCCAAAATAACCCAATAAGCTAGTGTTTGTTTTGATGGTGATTCTCTTACATTTTTGTTGGTCTATTAGTCGCTTTAGGTTTTCTAAAATCCTACTTGAAGGGCTTGAAAACGTTGCAATCCAATGGCTACAGGGCATGCGAGGTATGTGATGGAAGCTTCAACAAATCTAGGCCTGCTGATTTAGCTTCGCACACCACATTGAACATCACATGACTACTGTGGTCATCCAGAATAAGTAAGTGCCTCTTTCCACGTGAGATGCCTCCCAATTTGTTGACGTTTTTCATGAAATGCGGAATCTACGTTGAAAACAAATAGATAGTCATCCATGCCTTGTCCTACACAACCATGGCCGCTCCCGGCTTGCAATACTCAATGAAGTTTTGCTGGATGCATATATGTAATAGGAAAGAATGGCTGCCCCTGCTGCATTGATGTAGACCAACATGGACAGTCATTTTCTCTTATCTGGCACGACGGAATGAACATTGCAGGTCTTATTCCATGTACGCACGCACGCCCCACCATTTCGCCCTGCTTGCACTTCGATTCATCACAGTTCTAAATTGTGTCAGGTGTGTATGATTCAATTGGGTACAAGTAGTCCAAGTTCTTGTAGAATGTATCAACGTTTGTAGCATTCAAGCCCTCAGCTTTGGTGGAAGTCAGCGCCTCAACCATACGTAGAGTCAGGTCAAAATGTCACCGCTGCCACTATTTCAGCCAGTTCTTTCTAGGGATTGCATTGCGGAATGGAGTCCAGCACCTGCTCGTGATGTCATAGACCTTCAACCTCAATGTAGTGGGGATCAAGCCAAATCCCATATCACACAAGCGCATACTCTACTAATTGTTGTTCTTCTTGTGGCGTTAGAATAGCGGGAGGGCCTCGCTTTCGTAAGGTGCGTAGCCCGTAGCTCCATTACGTACCGCGTAGCTGAGAATAGAGTAAGATATGACATACTTCTGTAATGTTGCCTTGATGCTCGTGCCGCTCTCCACTTCCGCTAAAGTTGCTTGGAATTGCTCATTGGTCCACGTGCCAATCACAGGGCGCTTATTTCAGTCTTCGGTGTTCAATCCCCCGTGAGTCTCACTTCTCCCGTGTATGCGTGATTGCAACACGTGTCCAAAATTACTGTAATTAGTAAACTTTTGTAAACTTTTACAGGTGTCGCAATCACGCATACACAGAAGAAAGTGAGACTCACGGGGGATTGAACACCGAAGACTGAAATAAGCGCCCTGTGAATGAGCCTTCTAACCATTTGGCTGCCTGCAATTTGGCAATGAGCTTCGGGGCTATTGCCGCTAATTTCCTCAGTGGATGCACACGTCTAGCGCACAGATCTTCGGCCCTGTCAAAGAGCATTCACAGTATGAGCCCCCAAGCCTACTGGATTTGTCAACGTCTGCATTCCACTCCGGTAGCCTAATTGAAGTTGTCTCTGCCGACTTGCTTGCATAAAGTGTCATGAAAACGAACATCAATCATTATTCACAAGGAGAACAGCAAGGTGTCACCCCCGGGGTACTTATATCTTACAATTCATCTTTATCCCCCAAACTTTCTCTTTCTATATTAACATTCAAACTGTTTCTATTATTGGGGCAAGAGGTCGTAGCCTACTCTCCAGTGACTGTTCAATTCTAATGCCAATGGCTACTACGTTTGAGTGCGTGCAGTGGCAACCACCAGCATGACTATCCAAATTCAAGGTCTCCATGATCGAGTGAGGAGAGTGTAATGTTGTACATGACTGCAATCACCTTCCACACGCCTGCCGAAATCAATGACCATCTCAGGTAAAAGAATTCTTCCAAAAGACCGAGAGGCTCTCATCGAGCCTCGATCGTGTATTTTTTTGGCACTTACAGTGATAGAGTGGATCATACGGGGACCTTAGTTTCTTTTGATCAATTATATTTACTGTCCGACCAGAATATGCAATGTTCGTCACTGATTCTAGTGACTGGTATAAGTTTAGGCCTTTTGTGAGTTTCAGTTCTCGCAATCAAATTGGTCGTATTAAAGTACAAAATCTTGTTTATTACAAGTGCATACCACAAGAGCGTGCCTTGCAAGCTTTAGATGGTATCCAACTCGTATCAGTCACATGTACATGGGTGATATGAGTTTAGGTTATGCCTCAGAGCTAGTGAATTCTGTATTGTGCATGAACAAGGACGAAAAACTTGAGAAGTGCAGAACTAAAATTATATAACAGTCGATTGATTGATTAATCAACTTGATCAGTCAACCATCAGGTACTATGTAGCTAGAACGTTGGGACTACTTCGAATTCTCCTCAACAACTCCGAAAATAATAGTGCCGTTACAAGCATAGCATAGTTGTCCCATCGACTAGGTGCCATTTCCAGTATTACTTTTTACTTGATCCCGGAGGATTTGGTGTCTTCTTTCAATTGTCAGCATTGATGCATAAACTGAACTAAAGCAGTAGGGAAAGAAAAGTGAAATCAGAATTGAATCGAAATTTAAACTCCTAATGGAGCAAAAACGTGGAGAGGACACTGATTCAGAAGTGTACTCAAACCTCTTTATTCGGCTTACCACTGGCCGGGATCCTTGTCAGCTTGAATGAAGACATAGATTGAATATCTAGCTAAGTTAAACAAGTTTCAGAAGTCTAGCATAATGGCCTTCACTAGGATCGAGTATTGGTCACTGAATTAGTATCACGCACTTGATTCTGAAATGACAATCAGTTAGGGGTGGGCGGTTTAGGAGCCCTATGCCAGTTCAACTTCAAAATTTCATAACTAATTTCGCAAAGCTCCAAAGAACATGAAACGACTTGGGTTACTTGTCAATTCTATTTCTCTTCCAAGAAAAATTTACTGAAAAATATTTCAAGAAGCTTCACCTCCCCAAAATTCAATTCCAGCCCTTAGGTGGTCAATTTATGGACCTACTACGTGACAAGGCACGATGTGACTAACGTTGACACATACGCTCACTTAATTTGGTAGGAAGTTGAATTTTGCAGTAATGTAGCTTCCATGAACACTCTCTTTTTCTCATCAGAACTAAATGTCGCAAAGCACATATGAAGGCATGATGTCAATGATGAATCACTTACATAGACTTAAAGGTATGGATTCAGACTTTTGAAACCAGAACGAAGGATTTGTGAATCACTCAGTTCATGAACCCTAAACCACTCAAGCACTATTTCATTTCCAAGACTATCCATGTCTGGAAATTAATCTAACATTATAGTATTATACTTCAAATACAGTATGTTCAGTTTGTAAAGCCCATAACTAAGGTAGTATGCTCTTAAAGCGACCATTTAAGGACTGGTCCGCCTTTTTCACAGGCTTTCATGGACAAAAATATTTTTAGATCATTTTTCAGAGAAAGAAAAATAGATGTGGTACCTAACACAAGTGGTTTTGTATTTTTCCAAGCATTTTTGAATTACTTATGAATTTTCAAAGATTCAGGGCATAGGCACCTATTTGTGACCATAGGTCTTCCAAAACCTGTCCACTTGCAACTTGTAAAGGGTTGTGCAGAAATCAAAGACAATGATTGGCTCTTGCAATAGAAAAACAATTTTTCCTCAATGCATTCAATTGCTAAACTGGTCCATTTAAGGATCACCCCATCTCCATTCTTCACCTAAAAATAGGGGCGGTTTCAAGAAGATGGGCGCTTTTAGAGCACACTACCTTACTCGTTAAGTTGTCAATAATACATGATCACATTTCCAATATGGCATACTCTTATTCACACAACACTTGGCTATCCTATTTTGGTATTGGCATTACAAACAACCGTCAAAGAAGAAAGTTTAGTCAACCATAAAAAAAATAAAAACAGAAATGACTCTCAACCTCTCTTCACTTTATAACACCCTATTAATTGGCAATGGGGCACTTGTAGGTAATGGGTGGCTCTTCTTTAGAGAAATTTTGATAACCTTATTCTGATCAGGATGTTAGGACACTTAGACTAGGATCCCCAAATGCCCTACAATATGATATAAACACCCATTACCAACTAGGGATCTATACCCAACCTGTAGGGTGTAGTTATTTCCAACCTAAGCTTGGAATGCTTTTTTCAAGGTTTAGGACTAATTTTCAAAATTGGGACTAATAAGATCATGACACATGTCCCGAAGTAGTGAGCAAGAAAGTAGGAAGTAGTGAGCAGGAAAGTAGTTTGGAATTAGAAGACTCTGCACGTTGAGGACATGTTGAGGCCAACTTTTGGCTTTTAAAATTCATAGTAATTTCAATTCAAGGCATAAAATTACCAAAAATATTGCAATTCCTCTGATTTCTATCTTCCTACATGACAAAAAATTTATGTTGCCTTGCACTGCCCTAGATCATGTGCAAAATTGCTTAACCTATAAATGACATTGAGGATGTTTTCCGGCCAATGAATGACAAAGAATCTCTCCATATAGAACAAAAATGAAGCTATTCATCCTCCAGATTTTGTATGAAATGAGGTCTTCTATAGTAATTTGACTTCCAATGAGTGCTTTTGCATTTTTTTAAGCCGACAATTCGTACGGTTCCAAAATAGATGATTTCCACGGTGACCAGCCCATCATTTAAGGGTTAAGTGGTCAACTATGGGTGGTTCCACCACTGTACTGTAATTCGAATCTTCCGTGCCCATGAAGAGTCCTTCCACGCCGACCTGCAACCCCGCGACCCGCGGGCTCCGAAGCCCGTGACAGTACCCCGGTGGCCAAGAGCCCGTTATCCCTTTCCCTTCAATTCCTGTTGCTGCAGCAGGGCCTTCCTGAACCCAATTGTATACCTCACCCCTGCGCCACCTCCATCGCCATCAGCGTCAGGGGAGTGGCTTCCAGGCCCTTCCGAAGCCCTCTCCTGGAGTCCACGTCTCCAACGGTGGCCGCATTCACTATTTAGTCATACTTCCAGGGAATAGGGTTTCGGAATTCGGGAAGGTTTAGGTGATTTTGTAGAAAAGCGGTTGATTGGGGTTTCGGTGCTTCAAAATTGTAAAACTGTAGGTGGTGCATTGAGCGATCGATGGCGTCGATGGCGCACTCTTTGATGCTTCCGTCTGTGGGAGCGTCGCCTGTTGGTCAGCTCCATAGCGGTGCCAAGAGCAAGAGACGAGGGTGTGTGAGGGTGGCATTCGTGGGAAGGCGGAATGTGCAGACGAGTTTGTGTATTACTCCGTTTCAATCGTTCTCAGGGATGCGGAAGGCTTCCGTGATTGATTCCTTGACTGTGAAACAAGGAAAGGATTTCAAGTCCGTGTTGGCGAACTCCACCGCTTTGTCGAAGCGGAGCGGGGCGTCGAGGGCCGTGACGACTGCCATGTTTGAGCGGTTCACGGAGAAGGCCATCAAGGTCATCATGTTGGCGCAGGAAGAAGCTCGGCGCTTGGGGCACAATTTCGTTGGCACGGAGCAAATTTTGCTGGGGCTCATTGGGGAAGGCACTGGAATTGCTGCCAAGGTGTTGAAGTCCATGGGAGTGAATTTGAAGGAGGCCCGTGTGGAGGTGGAGAAGATCATCGGTCGGGGAAGCGGCTTCGTGGCCGTTGAGATCCCCTTCACTCCCCGGGCGAAGCGTGTCCTGGAGCTTTCACTGGAAGAAGCCAGGCAACTCGGTAAGTGCATCTGCTTTGGGCCATGTATCAATTTGATCGGATTCTGCAATTTTTGAAAGACTACCAGGAGAGGTGTCGGAGTTGCCGCAAATCAAAGTGAGTGGAGTGACTGAAACCCTTGACGCTGGAATGCAGGTCACAACTACATTGGAACCGAGCATTTGCTGCTTGGACTTCTAAGAGAGGGTGAGGGTGTGGCCGCTCGAGTTCTTGAGAATCTTGGGGCGGACCCCAGCAACATTCGCACGCAGGTATGGAAGCTGCATTTTCATTTCTTTTATGACGGGGAAGGCATATTTCCCTGGCAGAGACATCATGAATCTTGTTCCGGGTGGTTTTGGCTCCCTATTTCCTAAACCCTAGATGGTTAAGCTTGTTACGAAGACTTAATATAGTGTTTTTGAGAGGCATGAAACATTCGTTGTAGTAATGAGTTTTAGTCATTTGTACGATCGGGTTTGAAGAAAGAATTCGGACAGGTTGGGTCGAGTGAGGGTTTCCAGGGGTTTACGAAGAGGTTTTACGATTTTGATAGGTGATTCGAATGGTCGGCGAGAACACCGAGGCTGTTGGAGTGGGCGGTGGCGGCGGCAGCAGCGGCAACAAGATGCCCACTTTGGAGGAGTATGGAACCAATCTCACCAAGCTTGCCGAAGAGGTATGCAGTGCTGTGTCGAAATGGTGTTGTGAATGTTAAGGATTTGATGGTCGACCTCGCGAAATGAAGCTTTGACTTGGAACCATTGTTGTGGTGTGAAGGGTCAAGAGGGTTGATTTTGTGTTATTTATGGCCTCTAGTGATTTGTATGTTCTCATTCGGAGGATTGGATTTCTTGTTTTCTGGAGCCTGAAGCAAACGAATATTTCTTTTTAATACAGGGAAAGCTAGATCCAGTCGTCGGAAGAATTGCGCAGATCGAGCGGGTGACCCAGATTCTGGGCCGTAGAACGAAGAACAATCCATGCCTCATCGGAGAGCCCGGTGTGGGAAAGACCGCCGTTGCCGAGGGGTTGGCCCAGAGAATCGCATCCGGGGATGTGCCCGAGACGATCGAGGGCAAGAAGGTGATCACGCTGGACATGGGGTTGTTGGTTGCCGGAACCAAGTACAGGGGAGAGTTCGAGGAGAGGCTGAAGAAGTTGATGGAAGAGATCAAGCAGGCAGATGACATCATTCTGGTGATCGACGAGGTGCACACGCTGATTGGTGCGGGTGCCGCAGAGGGCGCTATCGATGCCGCCAACATCTTGAAGCCCGCTTTGGCTCGTGGTGAATTGCAGGTACTGCCCAAGACCAATGGAATCATGAGTTTGTGTGTTATTTCTCGTCGTAGGGCTAGGATGTCCTTTTTTTTATGAATGTAGTCCCGTGGATTTGATCCCCTCAGAGTAGAGAGCAAGTAATTTTCGTAGATCTTGGCTATGTTTGTTTGTCACTCCTTAACACACCTGTGGGTTGTGTGCAGTGCATCGGAGCAACCACACTGGATGAGTACAGGAAACATATTGAGAAGGACCCTGCGTTGGAGCGTCGTTTCCAGCCCGTGCTGGTTCCTGAGCCCACCGTGGAGGAGACGATCGACATTCTGAAGGGGCTGAGGGAGAGATACGAGATTCACCACAAACTGCGTTACACCGATGAGGCGTTGGTGGCAGCTGCTCAGCTCTCTTACCAGTACATCAGGTTTGTGTGGACGTGTGTTTGGAGTGCGATGTGGTTTTATTCGAGCTGACGATGAATCAGTGTCATCGTTTGGATTGGTTCTGGAGTGAATGTCGCTGAGTGCAAGTATGGCGGTGTTGTTCCACCTTAGATATTATGCAGTGCAGATTATTCCACCTTGGATATTGGTTGGAATTCCATCAGAAAAGTGTGTCTGATAGGTGGTTTACCGTTTGTGCAGCGATCGCTTTTTGCCCGACAAGGCCATTGATCTGATCGATGAGGCCGGTTCCCGAGTGAGGCTGAGGCATGCGCAGGTACGGTTCTCACGAGGGATATGTGGAGTGCTTTGAGGATATATGCCCTTCGGGCTTTTCAGTTGTTGAACGAATGTTTCTCTTCCCCTTTCTGAGTGTGTTCGCCGTTCGTTAACATGGATTTTAGCTTAGATATGTACATGCTTTCAGGTCTCGATCTAGGAACTAACAGTTTTTGTGCTCATCAGCTACCCGAAGAGGCAAGGGACCTTGACAAGGAACTGCGCGGGGTGACGAAGGAGAAGAACGAAGCCGTTCGTGGCCAGGATTTTGAGAAGGTCAGTATTAAGTATAAAATTGGCAGTGTCTCTTTCTTATTATACCTGTCGTTATTTAGTCCTGTAAGCAGATACTAGATTGTTAGTAGAATGAAATTTACGTTGCACTCGTGGTGTTGTGACCAACTGGGTCTGCTTGTGGTTGCAGGCTGGGGAGTTGAGGGACCGCGAGATGGAGCTCAAGGCTCAAATATCGTCCTTTGTGGAGAAGGGCAAGGAGCAGTTGAAGGCGGAGAGCGAGACTGGCGACGTGGGCCCGACCGTGGAGGAATCTGACATCCAGCAGATTGTAGCTGCATGGACCGGAATTCCGATGGAGAAGGTGTCCAGCGACGAGTCGGACCGTCTGCTGAAGATGGAAGACACGCTGCACACCCGAGTCATCGGGCAGGACGAGGCCGTGAAGGCCATCAGTCGTGCCATTCGAAGAGCGCGTGTGGGACTGAAGAACCCCAACCGCCCCATTGCCAGTTTTATCTTCTCCGGCCCGACGGGTGTGGGCAAGTCGGAGCTGGCGAAGGCTTTGGCTTCCTATTACTTCGGTTCCGAGGAGGCCATGGTCCGACTGGACATGTCCGAGTTCATGGAGAGGCACACGGTGTCGAAGCTGATCGGTTCTCCGCCCGGGTACGTGGGTTACAGCGAAGGAGGCCAGTTGACAGAAGCGGTGCGCAGAAGGCCGTACACGGTGATTCTTTTCGACGAGATCGAGAAGGCGCACCCCGACGTGTTCAACATGATGCTCCAGATTTTGGAGGATGGGCGTTTGACGGACAGCAAGGGGCGAACGGTGGACTTCAAGAACACTCTGCTGATCATGACCTCGAATGTGGGAAGCAGCGTGATCGAGAAAGGCGGCGGTGGCATCGGTTTCCAGTTGGATTACGGTGAGAAGGATTCGAGCTACAACCGCATCAAGAGTCTGGTGAACGAGGAGCTGAAGCAGTACTTCAGGCCGGAGTTTTTGAACAGGCTGGACGAGATCATCGTGTTCAGGCAATTGACGAAGTTGGAGGTCAAGGAGATCGCGGACATCATGTTGAAGGAGGTGTTTGAGCGTCTGAAGAAGAAGGAGATCGACCTTCAGGTTTGTTGCAGGGATTTTTACATTATCTGATGTTGGGTTGTTCCGTGTGAGGACTGCATTGTACTGGATGGTGGAAGTCATATTTCCGGTGTCGTGTTGATGCTGACATTGGTGTGACTGGTGCAGGTGACGGAGAGGTTCAGGGACCGCGTTGTGGACGAAGGTTACAGCCCGAGTTATGGAGCCCGGCCATTGAGGCGAGCCATCATGAGGCTGTTGGAGGACAGCATGGCGGAACGCATGCTTTCTGGCGAGATCAAGGAGGGAGATTCAGCCATCATCGATGTGGACAGCGAAGGCGGTGTGACAGTGTTGAATGGCACCACTGGAACCTCGTCGAACACTGTGATAGACGTGGTCCCATCTGGCATCGCCTAAAACCCTCAAAAGGTGACACGCGGGTTTTTTATTTATTAGGTTTAGAGGTTGTGGTCTACCAGGCCTGATAGATTCAGGAACATAGTTGAAGCCCCTCTGTAATCATAGAAGAGTGGTACTGAATAGCAACGAAAGAGTGGGAAGGGATTTCATTAATGTCCCTTTCTCACCCCGAGGAGGATTTTTTTGCATTCGCCTATCTCTTGTAAATTCTGGCGAGTGGTCCGCAAGGTCATTGCCCGTTAGTTAGGAGATCTGACCATCGCCGATGTCTGAAGAGCAAGCTCTTCATGTTTTAGTGCAAGGTAATTTGACACCCGCATTGGGAAGGGTATCTACTATCTGTGGTTCGCTCGTCTCCTCTGTACTGCACAGTACCCGGCAAGTCTGAATCGTCCATCCCGTGCTGTTGCTAAAAATCAGCTCTACACCTGGAATTTTGAAATGACACCAGAGGCTCAAAAATTCATGGAACTGCAAACTTTAAATTGGGTTTGGAAGCTGATCAAGTCTATTTTCATGGTATAATGATTTATTGTAATCAAAACATACAACAATAGAGTATTTCGTGGCACACTATGTACCACCTAGTGCTACTGCCCCTGCGTTAATTACAGCGTTCACTTGGTGAGGCACGCTAGCAGGGTCTTTTATTTGAGTGATTTTTTGTTGAAAAGTGATGATTTTCTTTTTGCAGGGAATCTTGGGCAATATATTCTTGCTTTTCAGCGGATCAAATCACCAACTTGCTAACAAATGTGGGATAGTATCACTCTATTTTGGATGAATAAATGAACTTCCATCCATAGATTGCAAGTTTCATCTATTTTCATGGATGTAAATAGATTTATTCTTCCAATGATTATTGCTTTCTGTACTGCCTAAAATAAATAAAATAAAAAACCCTACATGCTAGCAATGAAGATTTCAAGAGTCTCCATATATATGGCTTCCCATGTCCATTCAATGCTTTCAATGGATTCCTCTTTGTTGTTTGGCTTGGTCTTTGTTTTGTATATGGTCTTTTAGAATTATCCACACATGCTCTATGGGATTTAAGTCTGGCAAGTTTGCAGGCCATGTAAGGTGGGTACACCCAAAACCGCCACTTTTTGCTACTGAGCCTAGTTACTATTATTAGATTGGACAACTTTTCATATGTTCTTGTTGACAAGTGAAAGGAGGTTCCAACGCACCAGAGAACGTGGTATTTGGATACTATATGCAAAAGTTATTAAGGAACAAAGTTTGGTTCTAAAATGTTTTCTTCCACATAGGTACAGAATTGATTTTGGAGATGTATACAGAGTAAAGATGGCGGTTTAAGGTCAGTGGCACATTTGGGTGCACCTACCTTAACCCCAACGTGACATTCAATTTCTGGGGTTCAAAAACATCATTGCTTTTGAAGCTTTATGGATCTAAATGTCTTCAAGTTATACAAATCTCAACCGTACAATCTTGTAGTGTACATGTTGTAGATGACATGTACAAAATTTGAAGTCAATTGGCCACATAGATTGCAAGATCATAATGTTTTAGTGTTGAAAATGGATGCTGAAATTTTCCCAAAAACACATTTGGAGGTGAAATTTGATTTCTAAACCTACTCAAATGAAAAAACTTTACACTACAAAATTATTCAAAACTAGTATACTAACACATTGGTGGGAAAAAAATTCATTCAATTGACTCATTGTGTCTACAAAACGGCTTTGAAATATCAAAAATTAGCAAGAAAAATTGCAAAAAATAGATCTAAAGCTGAACCTCCTCCTACTAGAATGCTTCTCTGTCACTCATTAATTCTTGGATTAACATGAAATTTTAGCCACACAAACTAGACTAGTATGTGCAATTTTTCCAAAAAGAATTATTGAAAATGGACTCTGTATGAAGAAGAAACAAGCCGCCGAAGTTCACTATACTCCAAAAATGGCAGGATTTGGAACTTCGAATTGCTCACAAACATTCAAAACAACTTGGATTGACATGAAAACTTTACCACAATAACTATACTTCAAGGGGAAAAAAAACCAATTTTATTTATTGAAAATGAGCAATGGATGAAGGAGATACAAGGCCCCGAAGTTGCAGCCCTAAAATACAATTTGGTGAACTCAAATTGAAGTTGTGAACTTCGATTAGCTTCCAAAAAATCAATAAACCTTGGATTACTCTGAAAATTTTACCACACAAACTAGAGGGGAGAACGCAATTTTTTCAACAAATTTTATTGAATTTGGACCTTGGATGCAAAAGTTACAGCACTTTGAACTGGACTTGAAATTGCGTGAGGACACTTTCTGTCCTCTTTGTCACTTTGGGGTTAATCTTCAGCATCTTATGCGCTTCTTGCCATTATTTTGGTAAGGTATTGTAATGTACTGGTGTGCCATCCTCCATCATGCATAAAGTAAATGCCACTCAATTGACCCTCATACATGATGTCTACAAAATTAGCACTTGTTCATCTACTTGTTCATCTATTAGAGGGCATTATAACAATGGGGCACTTCTCATAACTTGTAAAAGCATTTCAAATCATGACATGCCACATTTAACTACTTTGGACTATTAAGTGAATTCTAGACAAAACACTCAAAAATCTCTGGATAATAACATTTGAAGATCTCTAAATGTTTGTAGAGATCTTTAGATTTTTTGTATTGATCTTCTAATGTTTTGCATAGATCTCTTGATGTTTTGCATTATTTCCAAATGATCATTTTTTTTCTATTATTAATTCTAGACCCTTCAAAAGTTTAGAAGTAGTTAAATGGGGCATTAACGGATGTGCGGCTAGATCTATAAGTGGGTGCTAAACAACCTTCACTTGTCGTGAATTTTTGCCTACCTCAAATGAGACCTCATCTCTCTATATTACATTCTTTCAATCTAATGATCTACAAGCTTGATCTCTAAGCTTTATATTTTTTGGCAAATGCCAATCTATTAACCTAGTGGTTGTGAAAAGGAAATGGTTTCTTTGCTGCAACACAATTGTGTAATCCAAAACGTTCAATCTCCTTTATTAATATGTGTGCACAAACTTTCTCAGTCATCTTTTTTAAGATGGAATGCATCTATTTTGTGTAAAAATGCATCCCAATTTCCTTGAACCTCAATCTATCAATTTGTAATGTCAATGTATAGCTTTGTGAATGACTACTATTCCATAATCCCATAATCTCTACAAAACATAATCCACAATGGAATGTGGTATGGCTAACTTTGCTGCAATACTAAATTGTAACATTCCTGAATGACTCATTCCAACTATGACAATTTTTTCTTTTGTGTTCAAACGTCCTTCCATTTTTGCAGTCCTAAATACAAAGAAATGCACATCAAAATGAAAATGCTAATCAAACCGGGATGTAATGTATGACCTGCAAGGAACATCAAGCCACAATATTATTGTTCAAGATAGGTATTATAACATAATTTTCTACTTCAAAATGCTCTCTATTTAGGTATCGGCATCCCCAAAACTTGAATTTGTAATGGAGGTATCTCAATTTTTTAGTGGAGTTATCTTATATATAAAATTTAAATGTCCAATTTTCTCCTGACCCCACTTTTCTACACATATTTTTCCTTCCTTCTATTACATACATGTATAAGGCATACACCATGAAACCAACAACAATGAATTCAATTCAAGTGCCTTGACAAAATGGCAATTTTGAACTTCTAAAGTCTAAAGGTCAATTGTTTGTTGATTGAACAATTAAATATCCGAGCAAGTTCCTATCAAGTCAATTTGAGTAAGATGTTCACCAAATTTTGACACAAGGTATAAACATGTACCCTCTTAGTAGAAATATAATTTTTTTTTTTCGATTGGGTGCCCAAACCAAAAGTTATGCTTCCTTGAACTTTTTGGCAACTAGGGCAATCTAGGCATCTTTGGGTCATCTATTGTAAAATCACTCATCAACTTTTGAAATTTGGAATGCCTGTATCTAATAAAATATGGCATACAATTGTCAGGACAATTGTTCAAAAAAATGTACTTCTCAAATCACATCTAAAGAAAATCAAACTTTGTTAGCTATGTTGAGGTGGCTTCATGAAAAATTATTTTCTTCTAACTTCAAGCCTACTATCTTGCAATCTATGATGTCAAAGTTCTTGAAATTTTTTCCACATATTCCAAATGTCTGTCTCTAATTTTTTACCATTTGTACTTCAGATAAATTTTCTATCGTTGCACAAAAAATCATCAAAAAGGGACTAGTATATTGCCAATGTACTTAACCTCCTTACATTGTAGGATAATTTATTAATTTAGAGTAAGCTAAAGTCTATATTTGCCTAATAAATGGTAAAAATCATATACTAATAAATGATAAAAATCCTCATTTTTGTGTAGATCAAAAATTTTACTCTAAGAGGAGTTCAAAGTCTACTCACCTTGTTTCTCAAGAATGAGAAGAAGTTTTTTTTCTCACTTCAAATGTTATAATCTTTCAATCCTTGTGGTCAAATGGGTTAACAAATATTTCACGCAATGCCATAATTTTTTAATACACTTTTGTGTGTTGAGATTTTGGAATTCAATAAAAAATTAATTTTTTATTTTGGACAATGCATCAAGAATTGGCAATTTTAGACTTTTCCTCTTCCAAAATACCCTCTAGCTTTTAGGGGTTTACAAAAAATTTACTATTGAATACTTTAGAAACTCCATTGAAACTCTCTCGTAAACATCCCATTCAATATGAGTTTGTTTAGCACATATAGCTTCAAAGATTGAAGTTAAATGGATTATAACATCTATCTTTGTATTGTACAATTTTCAATTTGTTTAACCTACTAAGGTAAGCCTTCCTATTTGTGTAGTGTGACAATTTCTACCACTTGTCGTTAATGTATTATATTTATGCATAATTTTTTTAATATATATACTATCAATATTTTAGCACAATTTCAATCAATCACCCTTCATTGTAGATTTTTTTGACTATGTCCATTTTAACATTCACATAAAATATATGTCTACATCAAGGTTTTCTATCTTGACGTGACATTGGCTTTTTCTGTCAAGATTTGCAGCATTGTTGGTTGGGATGCATCTTCACACATCAGGATTAACATCAACCAAAAAAACAATTTTTTTATGGCTTGAATGGCATGTCCATCGATTTCGGCAAACAAGCCATCAACATGCTGTCCAAACCATCCAAAAAAATATTTATTTATTTATTTGACGGCCTAGACAACTTGTCCGTTGATTTGAATGGACATGTTGTTTTTATTTATTTTTTCTTATGGATCTAGTGGATGTTGGAGTTGAATCACTAGAAGAAAACGGACTTTTTCAAAACGTCCAAAACAACGCGAGTATGCGTTGTGTGTGACACAAAAATGATCAACGTTGACGTCTCCTAAAATCCGTTTGATTAGACGGGGTAAAAACATGTGAAAATCTAGAAGAACGCATCACTTTTGTACTTGTTTTTCCAAAAACGTGGGTGACAACAATGTCTACTGAGGTCCTCAGAGGTCGACACGTGGAGGGCACCTGAGTGCCACGGAGGCACCACTCGGATGGGCACTGCCACGTAATCTTTTTTTTTACTTGACCGCATCTGACGTGGTGGATGACCTGGAGGTCAAAGAATCTGATGTTTTTCATCCATTCTATTTTTTCATCCATCCCATTTTTTTCATCCAATCCATTTTTTCAAAAAACAATTAGTTAACATAAATTAAAAAATAAAAGTAAGCAACAAAAAAAATGTAGAATTCACCAAGAATTAACCAACTTACTATTTCCATCAATTTTATTTTGATGGAAAAATTACATAAAAATAAACATTTTAAGGGTCATATTTATACCCATTCTTTGTCCATGGTGCGACAAACAATATGGGATAAATAGCCTACATTGTTTGAGACGTCTAGCCCGACATCCAACACGTTGTTTCAAACGTCCAACCCGACGTCCATGCATCCATCATTTCTTTTTTTCCAAAATATGCCACGTGGACGCCTTTTGCTAAAATTTTTGTCCATTATGAGACAAACAATATGGAATAATTAGCCTACATTGTTTGAGATGTCCAACTCGACATCCAACTCGACGTCCATCCATCCATCCATTTTTTTTTTCCCAAAATATGCCACGTGGCTGCCCTTCTCTAAATCTACTTACTAACATGGCAATTTATGTTGTATGCGACGTTTTATAAAAACATGGCCATGTCGCAGTTGACATTGTCACAAACATAACCGTCCACAGTGACATGGTTGCATTTTCTGCAAAACATGTATACGTTTTCTACAAAACACGTACATGTTTTTTAGAACATCTAACGTTTGAAAAAACACGACGCGTTTGTTGCTAAACGCTAGCAAAAACGTGCTTTTCTTCTAGTGAATCCTCATGATTTGTCGGTCTGACGACATCCACACATGATATGGCGCTGAAAATCTTGGTCTACATCTATACTCATCGTACTATGAAAATTTTGCATGACTCCTATCTATTAAAGTTAACTTATTAATAAAAATTCTTGTTAAATTGCACAATGAAAGACTACCAATGACGAAAAATCAACACTTTCATGTGAATGTGTCATGTAGGAGGAGAAAATTTGGACGCAAACAAGCATAAATGAAAAGAAAAGAAATTTGCAAAAAAACAGGAAATCTGCTTAAAGTGATAGAATGATTATAAAAATCTGAATCATTGGAATTTTGGGGCTTACCTTCAAGTTGTTATCACGTTGTATTCTCCCAAGTATTTTGTCGTCAATTAACTTGTGTTGTGCAGCTCCCATACATGTCTTGAAAAACTTGAAAACATGATTCTCTGTCTTGAATTTGGCCAACTGCTTCAAAACAAATGCAACTTGAATTGGTTTGAACTTGTGACACATGATCATGCTATAGTTGACAAACATAGAGCACAACTTCTTTATATATCAATAAAAGATTACCATCAATTTTTATGCAATTCCCAAAAAGTTGCAAAGAATACCTTGCCTTCAAAAAGTCCATGGCACCGCTACCATCCAGCCACAAGCATTGCTCTTTAGGATCAACAGTTGCCTTTCCAACCCATTCATAAAAAGAGTTGACTACAAGAGTAGACGGAATACCCTTCATCTACAATCAACAACACCGCACCCTGCTTCCCTTTCAAATCAGAGGCTTGTTCTTTCAAATCAGCAAACTCTTTTTTCAATGTAGCTACAATCGACTCTAGTCGTCGCAACGATGCAAGTAGGTTTTTATAATCTTCAAATTTGGCCACAAGAGAGCCAAGTGAGTCAATTAGTTTGCTCACCTTTGCTCCAATAAACGTAATCTAGATTTTGAATAACTAAAGACTAAACCTCTAATCTCAGAAGTACTCATTTTCTGGACAAAACTGATAGCCTAATCACAAGAAAAGTGAAGACAAAGGTGTTTCTTTGTAGGAAGCATGCTTGTCTACTTTACGCCAATTTCCATTTTTAGGTGTTGACGTGGGCTTTTTGCATTGGAATGTCTGTCATTGCAAGTCCAAACATGTCTAAATGTGTCAGAATCGCAACAGAATGTAGATAGCCAATTTTTTTAAATCCAAGCGTCGATGAAGTTTGTTTGGTGTGTCCTCCATGTCGAGTTGCACAGCCTATTTGTTAAGCTAGATGGTCAATCTATCATGCTAACAATATGTTTGTCGAGTTGGAGAGTCTATCTTTCGATTTGGACAGCTTATCTATCAAGTTGAATGGCCTATCTGTTAAGCTGGATGTCATGTCTATCGAGATGGATGGCCTCAAAAATTGTTGAGCTATTTAATCAAACAATCTTGTAAACAATCATCTAGATTGAAAAATATTTTCATTCACATTCTATCCTAACAGATGTTGGGGCTAAAGGTTGAAGTTATGATAGGCATATTGGCGTCATGGCATGATGCAAACACTCCTAGTACCTATGGAAAAAATGTTTGAGCTTAGGATGCAGTTGAATGAGATTGAACACTTGCAATCCAAAATTATGTTAGAACATTGCTATTAAAATCCTAATCAAGCAAAACATGAAGGCAAGGCAAGCATGACAAACATAATCCTAAAGAATGGCTTGGGAAGCATTTACCAATTTATATTGACTTACAACTTCTTCTTTTTTAATGTATAGCCTTAGAATGTTGGGTTGGTTACCGAAGATTTCATTTGCTTAAAAATATCCAAGAGTACTCATTGGGCATCTAATGGGTGAATGCATGGTTAAGTGGCTGATTTTTGGCAAAACTCCAAGTCCAAAAAGTCCTTTTTTGTGAGTAAAATATTTGAGACTGAAATGCTTGGGAGTGAATTCAACAAATAACAAATTTAAAAAAAATCTAAAAGCACTCAGCTTTTTGAGCGCCCCTAGACCTTAAAAAATTATTATACTTTAGAAAAATAGTTTTTGAAAAAAAAATATTAGCTAAGAGAAAAAGACTTCATAAAATTTGGTGTTTGAAAAGTCATTAAAAAGTCCTTTGCAAGTGTTCAGTACATATCTACACCACAAGATTATAATTAAATTTTTTTTTACTCAAATAGCCACTACAATCATAGTCCTTTCTATGATATTAAGTACCAAAACCATCTTTAAAAAGTCCTTGAAAAATTTGCTAACAATAGATTTGTCAAACCTATGAGTTTTTAAAAGTCCCTTACACTTTTATAAAATGCTCTAAAAAATATTCAACAACATAGTTGTATTTAGAATGAAGTTCAAGCCTCTAAAATGAACTTTTTTTTAGTTTTTAATTTTTTAAATGTACCTTTTAGGCATTTGAAAATTGGTTTTGTGCAGGAATTGAGAGTGTATCACGATTTTGAGCCACTCAACCATGCATTTACCCAACTATTGAGGAAGACCTTTGTTCCCCTTTTACACAAATTTCAAGGATGACCATCTATACTTTTGTCTTACATAGAAGGATTTTATTGTCATCCATTGGACACTTAGTAAAAGCTCACAATGCCAAAGAACCATATTTAGTACTTATGCAATTTCCAATATTTTGAACACTTGACAATACACATTTTCAAGAAGAGCATCTATTTATTGGGATATATTTCTTTTATAAAAAAAATTTCACCTTATTCTTTTCCCTCCATTTTTTCATCTACATAAATTTACAACAAGCAAACACACAAAACTAATTATTGCTTGTTCTATGTTATATACAAACCTTGACATCATAGACTCTCCTCTTGACAAGATAACTAATAATATTACAATACGCTACTATTTATTTAGTGGAAACTCAAAACAAATCTCAAGTTTGACTCCACTTCACTTATAGTACGTAACATTGTTTAGTACATATTCACTTTTAGGTTTCAAGCTACAATTCCAAATACAAAATTTTCTTGACAATCAAAAAGCTCAATAAACACAAAAGCATGAATACATAATTGTACATTTACAACTCTACATCATGTTTGTGAACTCCAACAACCATCTTCCATCATCATAGATATTGTAAAGGACAATAAGCTTGCATATAGTTTTTGCCAACAGATTGGATAGTTTCTCATAAAGCAAAAATTCAAGATTATTTTCTAAAACTTTTTGTCAAGTTGAGGGTTGACATTGGGTACATGAAAAGAAAAAGAAAAAGAATCAATTTTTGTCTAAGGGTGAAAGTTTGTCTATCCAATAATTTTTGGGCAACCTAGGTAATGATTTCCAAAGGGTTGATTGCCAAAATTCAAAGCTAGAACCACGGGAGGACTTTTCTATAATCCTTAGTCAACAGTTGCTAGATGGGAGCACTACCAAGTTTAATAGACCAATGTCTCGCCGTTGTAGATTGCACCTACTTCAACATAAAGTACTCTTTGACATAAAAGCGTTGCATTTTCTAATGTAAATTGGCACCACTTTAGATAAAAAGTGAAACAATTCATATCACATGCAATTGATGCTAGTTTGTTTCTTAAAACTCTCCAAGTTTGTATCACAGTATCTAAATCATGGTGTATATTTTTTTATTGTCATTCTAAAATTTTATAAATCAACTCTCCATATTTGCAAATTCATTTATATAAATTGCTAGTCCATATTTCTAAGCAAATTATATTTTTTAAATATAATTACAAATGATTTATCAATTTATCAAAGATTTACTAACTAGTATCAATGAAAAATTGATTTTTAATAGAAGTCTGATGCCTTCAGGGCTCCAACATCAATGTGTAAATTTCCATCACGAAAGTAGGACCTCCAAAACCTTTCAATCAAGCATCATTGATAGAGTGGAGAGCAACCAAGCCCTAGTTCAATCAATTTTTGTAATTATTGAAGGATTAGTGAAAAATTGCCATCTAATGTATTTTTTTGCTACTTGAGGTCATGGTTTTTCAGTTGCCAATTGATAGCAATGGCATAAAAAATTGTGTTAAGGCTTACCATATTAAAAATAGAATTTAATATAAATCTGTTTTTCTCCTTCTATTTTATATTGCTCCATGATACAACAATTCACTATAATGATTTTAAAACAATCATTTTAGAATGTTTGATAAGCTTATTGAATTTATTGGTGCTTGTTCTTTGTGCATGGATTATGATAATGCAAGGATACAAGAGTCTTTCACAAAAGGAGTTGAAGTTTCTAAATTTATGATTCTATATAAAAGTAGGATAATCATCCAATAGTTTTAATTTAAATTTTTAATATGTTTTTGCATCTTGGAATCTTGGCTTAAAAGTGAAGTCTATTAATTTTGGGGCTAAAATGCAAACAATTATTGTGAATTAGACATGAAAAAATGGCATTAGAAGAAAATTCGGGTCTCTGGATGGCCGGTACTTTGGGCTTGAAAAATAATTTTTTGCTTTTTAGAAAATGGTCAATTCCAACATCATGGGTACTTGGCGCTTGTTGCCATCAAACCTGCACGCCAATGAGCTGTGGACGGTACAGGTCGAGTTGTCACTGAAGCACTCAAGTGGCGCCTTGTTGTCAACAGCCGTGCACCAGGACTCTGTACAAACATTTGCCATGTTGGCAACTCAACACTTGGGGCAATGAGTTTGGCACATAGATTAATATAGTTCGGTGACTATTTTAATGTTGACTGCGAGTACCAAATTGTGGATTATAATCTTTTAATCCACGATTTGGAATTCTGATTTGGAAGCCACTATTTCCAATTAGTGTACTCAACATGTACAATCCAGTTGACGAGCGTGTGAATTGGGGGATGTGGGGAATGTCAACGTGGAGATGCTCGCAAGTTCTCAATTGTTGGAATTGCTTCCCGCCAAATGAGCTGGCCTCATTGCCGTTGCCAACAGGCTCATTGGCATCCCTCAACTGGTTTTGGGGTGGCTTTGGCACACGATTTGAGAGATTTCGGTTTAGGATGGCACTTCAGGACATTACCAATGTTGGAAAGGGTAGTTCGTATACAGCAGCTGTTATATTGGATAGTAAATTCGCCCCTATTGTGAGGAAAGGGGTTCGAATTGATCAGCAAGCCTCAAAAGCAGAGTTTCCAGCGTTGAGAGATTCTGGAGCCACCAACATTGATTTATGGTTGGATGGCAATTTGTACCCAACAGATCCTGTCACAGGGAAGCCACCACCGTTTCAAACAATCAAGAGTTGCTTAGAATTTGTGTGTCACGGTGACTCTGGACTCCTAGGATATTCTAGAAACCTTGTTAGCACCTGTGACTCAATAAAAGGCTTGGAAAGGCAATTACAGGAGACACAAGCTGATGCAATTCGGAAGAGGGAAGCCTTGCAAAATTCCATTGCGTTACTAACGCAGGATCTGGACGTTGCCAACAGTAGCTGGGCACAACGTTCAGAGGAACTTGTTGCAAGAAGTAAAGAGGAGATTGACACTTTGAAGAGCGGTTTAGACTTCTTTAGGGCTCGATGTGTAGCAGTCGAAGAAGAGTTGCACAGGAATGAGGACCAACACAACAACAACTTGCAGTTGGCGAACGAACAAGGACGACAAGGTGCGCATCAGAAGGTCTTGCAGTTGGAGCATGAACTCATGGAAGCAAGAAAGTCCATAGTGAAATTCCAAAGGAAAATGGAAAGAATGGTCAGGACTCCAGCAGGACCACAACTAAGACCATCGAAGGGCCTCGTTGAATTAGCGAAGAGTGGTGGCGCGTCGAGGGCTCGTATAGCCAAAATTCGAAGTTTGTTGCAACCGCAGGTAGTTCAAGCTATACACGCTGGCAACAGGACGTCTAACAGAAGGAAACGTCTGTGTGGCGACAAGGATACCCAAGATGAGACCGGGCAGGCGATTGGACTATTGATGTCAAAGGGAGAGACGCTGGCGTTGATATCAAGTTCGCAACATAGTCATGCTGCAACCAGCATGACGAACCACTACCTTGAGAAAATTGGGACGGAGTTGGGAACAGAAGCAATACTAGCAGCGTGCGATATGACTGGAGTGTCACAGAAAGGATATGGTGAGATCTACAAGACGATCAAAGGGCGAGTGCAGCTCGTTGACAAACGCTTGAAGCCAACATTCTTGCCAAACCCGCACAAGGTTTGAAGTTATTATTCCCATTCCATGAATTTTGGCTATGCATTGTTGGAAACGAGTTGGGCTTACATTCAAAGTAGAGCGTATTGCTATGCCTTGTTGGAAACGATGGAAAATTTCAATATAGGACATACTGGAGGGTTCTTGCATTAGCCTAGTCGATCGGAGCATTGGAAAACAGAATTATAGCAGGGGCCCCATAAACGCTGCTAGAGGGAGGGTGGTAACGTGTTTGCAGTCGCAAAACCTGGTTTAGGGTTCAGGATTCTGGGCGATTTACATAACTTCAATAAGGAAAATCTTGTTTCCAACGGCATGTTAGTGGTGGGTTTAGGCTTACGTGGTGTTCTCACAATATGGACTATGTTGAACAGGTCAGTTTGTTGCGAACAGAACTCAATTCAAAGTTGACGGATCTTGTTGGCAACTATTACCATATTGACAGTACGTTGGAGTTGGTGGTGCAACCTTCAGTTACCACTGGAAAAGGAAGAAAGAAGAAATCAGACATATCAAGGGTGGTTCTAACGCCCAAGAATTCTTTGTTTGTTGACATCGAAGTGGTGCAGAGGACTATGGTGAAGCTATACCAATTCACGACCGAAGGTGAATATCCTTCTTTTCAAAACATTCCTGTTCAAACGGTACTTGTTTCCAACGTGATTTCTTATTGACTTCTGTACATCAAGCGGTGTAGGGTGCTCTGACGTTGGAAACTGAACCTGCATGTCCAGAAGTTGGAAACAAGCCTTTAATTTTCGTCTTGAAGATGGACGAAGCAGAGATTGTACATGGGAGAAAATTCGAAAGGGTGAGTTTGACGCTCATGAATCGTGCATTAGACACCAGCATACAAAAAACAGATGATAGATATTTTTCAGTCCAATCGGAAACCGAAATCTGGCCTATCGCATGCTTTGAGGTGGCCAAGGAGTCGTATGAAGTTCTCCACTGGGTGTTCCAACAAACTCAGTTCCCTACACTCATCAAAGCGCAAGATGAGGGTCAACTGTTAAGAGTTGAGGGTGTTGGAGACTTCAAAGTAGAGTGGCATTTGTCAGCTGACATGAAGACAATTAAGTGTTTGTATGGGCTGAAGCATGGAGCCAACGCGATACACTCATGCATTTACTGTAACCAACAGCGGACAAAACCAGTGCTGGGAACAGCCGCGTCTGCTGCTACAGAGGCTAGGCGGAGAAAACATACATGGCATGGAGGTTTATTTGCTGGCAACGTGCAATGTAAACCGCTCGCCACTGACAGAGAATCACGGTGGAAGCCTATTCTACCCATTCCACTTGAGAGGGTACATATTTGTACCTTACATGCGTTAACTCGAATGATGGAGAAAATTCTTCACCTCCATTTCATGTTCATTTGGAACATGAAGAATGAGGAGCGTCAGCAACAAGCCATAGAGAATATGGAGAAGACTCTGTCAGCAGCTGGTCTTCACGGTGGAAACGTCCGCATCATGAAGGACCCAGTACTCAGTGGCGCTTCCAACAGTGTCCCCATCAAACCCTCCCTCAGTGGTGTGACTGCAACTAGGATGTTCCAACCATCGACTTGGTCAGGGCAAGATCGAGTATGGAAGGATGTCTTGCGCTCAGAAAATAACACTCTTCAACAAGGGAGGCAATATCTAGACAGGGTGGAAATGTGGCAGGCGTTGGAAACAGTGTTCCCTTATTTGGTTGGCCTTTCCTTGGATCAAGAGCAAAGGGAGACTTTCAAAGGTAAAATTGAGAGATGGGGGAGCCTCTACTTGAAATGCTTCGGGGAAGACCATGTGACTCATTATATGGTGAGTACCGTCTATTGCCAACGTACATCTGCAGTTCAAAGTCAATGTTTGCCGTCATGTGGGAAGTTCATTTGACAAGCTTAGGGGGTCCAGGGTGTGATGGTATGTGAACTTGACACATTTCATGGCATCTCGTTTCACGCAGTGCAACATTTTTACACGTACTTCTACTAATTCCTTGAATGCTGTGATTTGCTAGCATAATCTGGTGCGCCATGGTCCTTGGTATGTGGAAACGTATGGAAGTCTCGCTGTTTGGAACAACCAGGGCATGGAAAAATCTCATCACGCAGCTAAGGCTGCTAATCAGCATCACACTCAACATGGAGGCACTAAAGAGAGAACAAGCTCCATTGTTCAGCAATACCAACATTGGTACAGAAACATACAACACAGGTTTGCCAAGCAGGAACGACTGAAGGACGTTGCCAACGCGACATCGATGGAAGATGATGCCCAAAGAACGGCAGCGACAACAAGAAAGAGGACGGCCTACAACACGTCAAATGCAATGGATGCAGCTAGAATCTGGAGGGAAGGTAGATCACGAGTAGGCCGTGCTTGGGTGGCGACGTCTTGAAATGGAGGGTGTAGCAAACAGCGGCACCATTTCCATAGCAACAGAGTTTAGGCCGTTGGCAACGACGGTGGCTGAGGTTTATTTAACGAGGCCACATACCAATGTACTTAGTGGCGCTTCCATGTGTAGAAGTTAGAAACAAGCCTTTGAATTTACACCATAGTGTTTTTTTACTACAATATCCACTCATGGAAGGATTCTGCAAGTTTTTTTAGGTATCATTCACTTTTTCGGATAAAATCACTATAAACCACCAATTTTCACAGCAAGCGGAAAAATTTCCACATCAGAAATGTAAAGTTTGTACTGCCCAAATTTTGTTGCCAACAAATTGTCAAATGTACCCATTTTGATCCCACAGACCTAGGCAATTTTAATGCTTAAGAGGGACCCTAAACCGAAAACCCTAAACCAAGATTCTAACCCCTAAACCCACGACCCTAGAAATTTGTGATCTCCTGTTGGCACCGTGCTTATAAAATAAAATGACTGGGTTCCTAGAGAAGTACCAGCTTCTCTTGCTGGGGTCCATGATGTGCCAACAGGAGACACTATGAGGTGATGTGCCCACTCCACAAAATTAGGCCATGATGGAAACAAGTTGCCATCAATGGATGAGGGAATCATAAGATACTGACCATAATGTAACGTCCCAAACACTCAATTAGGGCCTAAAGCGACATCTAATCATTAAGCTCATTGGCTCGTTGGCAACAGGAGGCGGCTGTGCCATCATGGAGCACGTTGGGAGTTACTGGCGTCATAAGCAAGGCACTTGCCCCATAAACCCCCAGCCTCAGGCACAAGTGAAACTTCAAAGTACTTCTACGTTGCCATTGCTCTCTCTCTCTCTCTCTTGTGCGAGTTTCGCGCTGTTGGTTACACATTCCAATTGCACTTCTTCTCTCCTGTTGTCTTTGCAGCAAGTCAATTGTAGGTCTCACCATGAGCGCGTCAAGCAGGAAAGCTCGTTCGAAAAGCCAAGTCAAAGGCAAAGCTCTCATGGCGGCAGTGTTGGCAGAGTCTGCTCCTCCCCAGAAGCACCAAGTGCTTCTCCCCACCGATCCGGGATGGGGAACGTGGGAGGTTCCATTGGATTTAAGCGGGCTTCCACCAGCGTTGCAGAAGAGGCTGGTGACGTTGGCACCGTGCTTGTTGGGGAGGCACAAGGCGGTGTATGACGCAGAGTTCTTCCACAGGGTTTACGGATTGTGCAAAGAAGGGATCATGCCCAAGGAGGTGACGGAGGCTATGGTTCCCTCCTACATGTACGAGTCCATCTGGGTTCCTGGCGAGGGGTTGAACAGGACACGGTACTGCTTGGACAAGTGCAGAGACCTCAATTCGCGGGATCTATACCTTCGGATGTACATGAGGGTTTATGGCGATGCACCTGACAACAAAGCCTTCAGCCAAACATTCTTGCGCGCGTGTGTGTACTTCTACAAGGAGGGGCGCAGGAACAAGGTGAATTGGGCAGCGGCTGCGGCCCAATTGACTGAAGAACGACTCGCTCATCCGGGCCTGAATCCCCTGAAATTGGGCCCTCCAGCATTGAGGGAGCAGATGTGGTCCATTCTGAAGGAGTTCCGGCTGTATTTCCAAAAGGAAGTTGGACTTCGGCCCGCTGGTCGCGAAGTTGGGCGCGAGGAGCAGGAGCAGCGAGAAGTTGAGGCCGTTGGCAACACTGACGGCGTTGACAATGTTGGGAACAAGGTGGCCGCGCTGGAGAAGCAGATGAAAGAGAAGTCGGAAGACGTCAAGGGCAAATCCAAGTGCATTTCCCGATTGCGAGGTACCTTAAAGGGACTGGAAGGCACAATCTTCACGTTGGAAGCAGAAGACGAACGCCTCAACTCTGTGAAGGATTTCTTGCGGAGGCGGAGTAGAGAGCTTGCGGCAGCAGGGAACCTGTATGACAAGGCAACGGTGGACAAGGAGCAGCGGGAGGTGTGCAAGGACATCACTGCCAACAACGACAAGTTGGAGGAAGTTCAAGATGAGGTCCTTGAGAAGTCCAAATGCCTTAAGGAACTGGAGGAAGCCTTCAGGTTGAGCGAGGAAGGACTGGGGGATCTCCAGAAGCAGTTGGCAACAGAGAGAGCAAGCCAGTATTCCATCAAGCCGAAGAAGTTGGCTGACGACAAGGCGTTGGAAACGGGTGTCAAGCCAGTTCTTGAAGTGGATTCACCCTGCGGCTTGTGCTCTCAACTGTTTGTTTCCAACGGTGCTGTGCCCTTCTCATGTGGTTGCCTGTTTCACCCATGGTGTTTGTGGTCTGAACTTCTTTCGGGGAGTCGGGTGTGTCCAAGGTGCAAGAAAGGAGGTGACCGTCAGTGGCTGGAAGCATGGGGCTTTGACGCGTTGGAAACACAGATCCCGACTTGTGTTGGCGAGAATGAGGTTCCGCGTGAGGGGGCTTCTTATGGTGTCAGCATTCGGAAGAGGGAAGCCTCTGTGATCCCTGAAGGTGAAATAGCTCCGAAGTTGTTAAAGACACCGCTAGGTGCATCACCCTTGGCTGGTAAGGCCCAGCATTCAGTGCTCTCTCCTGTTGCTCCTAGAGAATACGTTTGGGCACTTCCTTGTTTTGCATTCAGGCGAAAAGGATCTCCTTATACAGAAGCGGTTGACGCAGCCGTGCGAGACTTAGCCTTTCACAGTACGTTTCTGGTAGCGTAATGTACTATATGCACTTAGTTGGTAATTGTCACTCAAATTTATAACACAACATCTGTAGTTCAAACCTTTGCTCTTCTCTTTTGTATTGTTGGAATTCTGTCTTTTCTTTACAATGTTGTGGTAATATTCATGTGGGATGTGCTCTGTTTCCAACAGCAAATGAAGCAGTAGCTGCAAGCAGAGGGGAGACGAAGCCCGAAAGAAGACCACCTTTGCCGCTCGAGGACAACAACAAAAGCAAAGCTCCCATGCCTTCAGATTCGGGGGCTGCTGCCAACGCGACCCCGTTGGCACCGACAGATGGGGCGGAGGCGGAGTTGGCAACGTCGCGTGAACCTCCCGCAGTGGGCCCGCCTGCCGCACCAGTGCACGTCGATCTTTCATCTGAGGGTGGATCTGCTGGCAGGCCTCAGGCAGCGGGTTCGTCATCCATAGATTCGGCGGATGCAGAAGTTTTGGATGCGCTTGTAGACCAAATTTGATTTTTTGTCGTGTTTAGAAGCGCCTTCTGTACATCAAGCTAGTGTAGGCAGTAGTAGACGTTGGAAACAGTGGATGTTTAGCAGGCCTACACTTGAAATGGCACTGATGGGTTTTTGAGGACAGTCATAGGAAGCAGAAACTTCTTTCCATCATTTTTGTTCACCTGCCTTTCACGAATATGAAAATTCTGCATTTCCGCATATTTTCATTGTGATTTTGCATTCATTAGTTCTTCAACTCTCTCGCAAGTTTTCGGTACCCATCTCTGTTGTCAACATGTTTTGTATGAATGCAGTTCCCTTCTGTGATTTGCCCTTGTTTACACACGCCATATGACTTAGATGGACGTGTACAAAAGAAAGCATTGTTGGAACAGGAAGTCACGAGTCATGATAGAGTTAGAGGAAATGAGAGTCATCTTGTTTCCAACGCAGTCATTGTGAAGTTGTTGCCTCATTTTGTCAAATGTACAATCACCGTGATGTAATGGAACTCCTCTTGTTTCCAACACAGTCACAAACACCATAAACCGAGTGGCAACCAAGTCTGAAACACGTCCCAAACATGAGGAGTTCTTTTGTTTCCAACACAGTCATTTCTCATCATGAACCGAGTGGCAACCAAGTCTGAAACACGTCCCAAACACGAAGGTAACTATCAACGTCCAATTTTTTTTTTGATTATCAAAATTCAGCCTTACAGTGTTTCCTATGACGGTTGTTGCTTACACATAAGTCCTTATCTAACTCTATATCATCCTAAACCGACTTGTTTCCAACGTGACGTTGAAAGAGGCACCTGTAGGAATGTAAGTGCTAAAATGTCTCAAAACTGACATTGATAGTTCTCTAAACTAACCATGCTCTACCACTTAGTTGGTAATTGCCACTATCTCCAACGTCCACGGAGGAAGGACATCTGCTACCCTGTTGGCACCCTCCTGCCTCCGGTTTACAAGGATGTCTGCAAACCCTTGCTGACGGACAGAGAAGCGGAAGTCTTCTGGAACCACACCTCCCAAGGTGATATCCACCTCTCTGCGAATGTGTGCCAACGGCCATGTTCGACCCACCTGGAACCTTGCCACCGTCACACCTTCAAACAAACATGGGAGGACCACCATGTCCTCCTCCTGCACTTCGTCTATCTGTTGCCAACTAACACCATCTGGCGCCAGACGCTCTCGGCCGTACTTGAAATTTGTGTACAACGTTGCTCGCCCAACATGGTATCTACAGCACACCCGACACGTCTAAGAAAGGTTGTTTTCAACGTTCGCAACAATTCACAAGCACCCTACACCCTAAAACACTCTCAATGGCACATGCAACAGTCTGTTGGCAACAAAAGTCTCCTTACCTGAAGGCTACAGTGTCCATTGAGATTGTGCACCTGACAATGTCCTTGCCGAAGACTACTTTTTGATGCCAACCTGCGTCCATGAGGCTCGTGAACAACTCATCGGAGGGGCTGTTGACAACGTACAGGACGGCAGTGCGTCTCATCCTCTCCTCCTCACACGCAAAAAGATCTACAAATACATGCAAGGGCATAAACCACTGGAGGTGGCCCATGCGGCTTCCAGTGGTGGCCTTGGTGACAGCTTGGAAATCGGCCCGAAGCTTGAACCGAAACGCTTCACTGGTGTGCATGTCGGGGAGAGGCCATTCGGGATCAGTGAAAGGTGGCAACGACAGTGGCTCAACTGATCCATATAGAAGCCCTGGTGTAGGTGGCACATAGACAAGGTTAGAAAAAAATATCCCATTCTCCAGAAGCTCATTGTAGGACCTCCCATTCCGAGTGGCTTCACCAATTTCGCTGTGCACAACAACGATGACTCCAAGGATAGAAAGTGGGTCCACCCAGTCTTCAAAAAAGGATTGGTACAGAACTGTTTCCAACAGACAATACCACAAACCAAATTAGCAAAGCAGTGTAAAGCCCCAGCCACGTTTACTTTGATGGCCATCAAACTTTCAAGAACAACATGGCATCAAAGGTGGAAACAAAGCGCCATCTATTCTCACAATTGCATGGAACCCGATCGTGGCGAATCTCTGGATCTAAGAGCACTTGATGCCGGTGGTAAGCATGTCTAACCAACACGGACTCCAATTCCGGCTTGTTGGAAACGGTCTTGCGCCCATCAAACTTGAACCGGAAGTCCATGATTTGAGCCTTGTAAGATCCCCTCATGCTCTCACCTCCATGCCGACGAGCCTCTCGAGCCCAAGTTCCATTTCTACCAGGGTTCAACCTCACCCACGACAACCTCTCGTATCTCGTTGGAATCCACTCTCCCTGGTTATTGTGTGTGTTGTGGAGCGTCACTGCTGCCACCTCCGAACGCGGTCTGCGATTCTCCATTCCTGATGACGTTGCCAACGCACAATTGATCACCTAACACTTGTTGGAAACGAGTTGCCAGTGATCACACAATTTGGGCAGCACTCGACAACACTGGCATCCACACAATTCATGGAACTACAATGCATGGAACTGTGACATTGAACGAGTGACGCGTTTGGACCCATTCTGAAATTGGAGCTCAGCCAATTCCGTGCCAAGTTTGAAATTCCCTCCAAGTTGTCAAACACATCGCATCATTGACAACGATGCGCGGCTCCACTACCGGTCCGCATGCGGGACTAGTCCCTGCGTTTGGTACGCCCAATTGGAAATTCGTTTTATAACCCTACACACAGGACAGGGGACAACGGTACGCCAATAAAATATTGTTTCCAACGCGTCACTCCCATTGGTAGCAACGGGTGCTAAATCCCTCGTCATCACCTTATACTCCACGTTGGCAACGTGCAAGGTGGCATTTTCAGCAATTTCCAAGCACGAAAATTGCGTTGCCAACTTAGGCATCTGGAGACCCGAATTTTCTTCTAATGTATAGTTAGAGTAGAATTCATTAAAATGTTGCTCTTTTAGTCGTTAGTTTGTTCTTTTCTTCAATGCTTTTCTAGGTTGCATTTGAATTATTTTTCAGCTTATATTATTTTAGAATGACAATAAGTCAATCTTGTTGCTAAGATGTAACATATCAAACTGACGGAGAAGAGAGGGAATACTTTGAAGGCAAGACATCCTACTTGTATACAATTAATTTGTGACCTAAAATGTCATTTAAAACTTTTTGGCATTTACAAAAATTGTCATAGGTTATTGAAGAATTACAGATTTTACACAAAATTTGGATATGTTGTAACACAAGTAATAAAATTGCATAAATTTCTTTTTTAATATTTTCTAATTTAATCAAATTTTTTAGTGAATTCTTTTTTCATACAAGTAATTTTTTTCAAGATTCTTTAGTAAGAACAATGAGAATTCTTTATAGAAATTTTTCATAATAATTTCGCAAATTTTAAGATTTTACTGACTAAAATACTACCTAAGAAAATATAACTCTAAATACTTTCAATTTTTGTGATACTCCAAAAATTTCCCCCAAATTGGAAAAAATTTGAATAGTGTATTAAATATTTAAATATTATTTTTCATGAGTTTTTGGAGGTTTTAGAAGAAAATTTTATAAACTACAAATAGTTGGAATCATATTTTAGTCAATAATATTTCACTCAATGAATTTTTAAATCTGTGAAATTCTTATTAGAAAATTTTCAAAATAATTTTCATTCCACTTAACCCCTAATGTTCCAAAGTTCCTATGGGGGACTCTTGGAATTTTGGGTAGGCTTGTGTAATTTCGATTTTTGAAATGATTTTTTGAAACTTTTTTAGAAGATAGGATATTAACTTATCTTTATGGGAATATAATTTTTATTTCAATTGGTGCTCGGGAGCAAAAGTTATGCCACCCTAAGTCCAAAAAGTAGGTCGAGGGGCAATCCAAAAAAAATAAAAATAAATTTAATTTATTTAATTTTTAACTTTTTTCTCAAATATTACATTTTTGTCTACATCTGAAGCTTTGTATCATTCTATTTAGACTACTGATGAGAAAGTTATGGACAATCTTGTTTTTCGAGCAATCTAAGCATCTTCTTGAAAAAATCTTATTTTCTTCACTTTAAATGCAAATTTCTTGCATTCTACGAAGTTAAAGTTTTTGAAATGTCTTCTATGCATTCTTACACTAGTCTTGTACAAGATTCTATTGTTAAATATGCAAAAAGAAAATAATTTTTAAAAGTTTTTTGCTCTTTGCAATAGAAATGATAGTTTTGAATGGTCTTTGATGAAAAAAAGTCCTTGGGACTTTAGAGGTAATAAAGAATCTTGAAAAAAACTTAGTTCAATAAAAGGATTTTTTTACTAATGAGTTTTTTTACCCTTGAACACCTAGCCGGTGACTATAGAAATCATCCGTTTTTGTAGTGTATGACATCATCTACTTAAAAGAAATCAAAAGTGATCATTGGAGGTCAAACCATTGTGCATGATTTTCCCTTTTCACACAAAATTTGGTGAATGAATAGTTACACTTTTGTCCTACACATAAAGATTCCTTGTCATTCATCGATTGAAAAAAGGCCAAAACGTTGTTTAAGGGTTAAGATATACTACCTCTGTTTTTGAAAAAGACTCATGCTTCCTTTCTAAAACACCAAAGAAACATGGATCTTTTTCAAATTCAAAGGAAATATAAAATTATAAAAATTTCTTTAAAATATTGAAAAATCATTTTATATAAGTGTCTTACATGTACTTCAATTTATCCAAAATTTGTTGGAAATATCTAAATTTTCAATTAGGTATGGCAAATTCTGAAATCTTTCAATACTTGTAGAGGCTTGTATAAGGTAGTACAACCTATCATGGTCAAATGACCCATGACGGACACCTAAAGAATGATCCCATAATGGTTTTTCTCACTTTATGAGATTTTGGGCCACAATCAATGTCTTACATAACACTTATGGAATAATTAGTAACCTTATTAGGAACACCCAACTATTTCAATGTAGATCACTATAGGAAGTGAGTTTTTAAGGCCTTCCATGTTAGAAAATATTGTAACCGCTTTACAAGAGTAAGGTGCACATTATGGAGATAGTTGCATGTGGGTTTTGGGGTAGTCTACAAACTCTTTTGGGCAAAACACTCTTGCTATTTCTCACACTTGTCTACATGTAGGGAATTTTTTTTTAAATTCAGCCATGGCATAAGGGCAAACTAGCAATTTTGACCACGATGGGCTATTTTACCTTATTTATACCATACGTCACATTTAATCCTTTGGAATGTGCATTATTGATATTTTATGACACAAATAGGCTCTATTGAGAGTGACAAAAATTGAATGCCTTACATAAATACATATAAGTTCAATGGTTGAACCTTCACAAGCATGCTCAATTAAAGATGAGAAAGGAAAAAATAATACTAAGAGATAAGATGACAAGATTTAACCATGTTCTCTATATCCATCTTTTGGTTACCCATTGAGGTTATAAGGTAGGAGGTTCAAAAAGTGCACAGTCTCCAGAACCGCCACCCCCTAAAATGTACACTATTTGTACACGAAACTTTTTCATAGCCTTCACTAATGTACAAACAATGTACATTTTAGGGGGTGGGTAGTTTTAGAGCCATATGCCAGTTCAACTTCAAAATTTTATAACTAATTCCACAAAGCTCGAAAAAAACATGAAATGACTTGGGTTAGATGTCAATTCCACTTCTCTTTCTAGGAAATTTACTAAAAACATTTCAAAAAGTTTCACCTCCCCAAAATTCAATTCTAGACCTTAGGTGGTCAATTTATGGACCTACTACCTTAGAGCATCCCCACCAAGTTGTTTCCTATCCCTAAAACTTGTACTGTGAAAGAGGTCTGAAAGTAGTCAACCTTGACTTTATATAGATGAGACCTCACAAGTTCTCTATATGAGCTTCGGTATAGAGAATTGGGCCCAACTTTTACAGATATCTGTATATTTTAGGGATATAGATTTTGGAAAACCACTGGTGGGTGCAAATTTCTGTATCCCCATCTCCATTCGAGGTCCTGACTGTAAACCTTAAGGAATACAGAACTCACTGGTGGGGATGCTCTTAGTATCCATTCCAGAGAATAGCTCACTGATGGTAGATCAAGAACAGTCACATAACAGAGAACAAGCAAAAGAATTTCAAATTCTCTATAGTGATCCGAGACCTGTGTAGAAGAAGCATTCAATTCCAATGAACTTCAAGAGCATCATCAAGGCAACAGACGAATACAAGGAATTCCTCGTCAACATACCAGGTCCATTAGTCCATAAGAAACAGAAACACAGGTTCAAAAAATAATAATACTGAATGTTTATTGAATAAAAAATCGGAAGCTTATTGAAGAATTTGAAAAATTCCTATTCCGAGAGCAACTCTTCCATCTGAAGTGGTGACTCCCATATCGCAAGCTGAGAGTTCAGTCTCCGCTGCTAAAAGAATTCCGTTGCAACACGAGGGCCTATCATGGCTGGAAGTGCATCAAGTCCATTTTAAAAAAAAAGGCTTCATCATAACCAATAATACTCAAGAGTCTGGGTTTACAGCTTCCGTCACATTTCCGTCCACATCGCAGAAATCCGAAAGAGGGACCATCGTCTTATGCATGCTTGCACCCAAAACCCGGCATTCAAGCACCTAATCTTCACCAACACCCTATGCATGCTTATGACAATTCAAAACTTGCTACCATGGCAGGGTACCTACAATCATTCCACAGTCCTCCGTCTGAGAAGCCTCCAAGAAATACACCTGGAAACAGACTTCGAGTAAGCTTCAGCAAAACGGTTGGTACTCAAACGAAAGTCTGCCTACCATTGCCCTAAACTGGGGAACCTATCCCAAAGGAACGGGAAACCATTCAGCCAGAGCTTGCCTGGATTCTCACTCAACCGCGAGCACAGCGCGTGATTTGGTTGCAACTCCTGGTGTAGGGGGTCGCCCCCGTCTGCGGCGTGCAGTTTGCTGAGTAGTAGCTTAGGCCTGCGCCGGCGGGACATGGAGCCTGGTTGGCGGTGAGAGCCCCATAGCTGATATAGTATGGAGTCTGAGTCGAAGCATTCACTGGACTGGGCGCAGGCGCAATCGGAACTTGCCCCTGCGTGTTCACAACCATGGAAACTGCGAGGACGAAAAGAATCACGAAGGCGCTCCTTGTCATCGCCATCGCTGGCCGGAACGCGCTTCTCTCCTCTGCAACTGGACCTGGTGGACACCAACTACAAGGAGGACGAGGAAGAAGAGTTATGAAGGTGGAGACGGAGCTCCGAGTGGGATAGCGGTGACGGAGCTGCACTCAACTGAGCTCCATACGGAGTTGGTAGACATCGACAACCATGACGTAAGAGTTATGAGGGTGGAGACAAAATCGCCGCAAAACTAGGATGAGTAAACTTCGGGTCTGGTCCCTTCCTCTCAAGCATCCACTGTTCTAGGTGGATTGCACGCATCCGGCCACAAATAACTTCTGCAATATTTCTACTCGAATGACAAGGTTTTCCACTTCTGTCCCTCGAATTCAAGTAACAACTATTCGTCATCAAGCTTCTACAAGTGCGCATGTCAATGGAGCAATCGACCAACCCAAAGATATGGTTCTGCATGAATGCAGCAACGTTCGATGTGTTCCGAGAATCTTCAGAAACGGTTGAATTTTATCGACTTGGGGGAATAGTAATCTCGAGACTCGAGAGTTACCTGAAAGGGATCGTTGGCCGGGATCCCAAGCAAGCTGGCTCTAGCCCCGCCAAAATATTTGTTTATTTCCTTAAATGCGACTAAGTAGGTGCCCTTGCCGGTGCTTCCCCAGAAACGACGCTGCCATCCCAAATCCAGCTAATCTCGATCTTGCGTGCGCCACTTGAAATGCATCCAATCTATGCAGTTTCCAATTTTCTCCGGGTCTTACAATATTAGAATGCGAAAATAAATTCAGATTAATGGGCTGGAATAGTATTAGTCATGCTGTCTTTGAACTTCAACAGATGACTGCTATTCGCTTCAGCTTTTACGACTTTCGATGGTTTTCCAGTCAACCACAGTCTTGGATGTCAAAGACTAGCTGCTTTTGGAACCTTCCATTTCAAACCAACGACATTCTATTTAAGGATTTCACATCTACAATAGGAGTAAGAAACATTGGAAGCGATGTAATGGCGCGCAGGAAAGGGAAAGCAACGTCTAGCTTGCGCAGTGGTAGGAAATCAGAAGCGACGTCTACAGCAGCTTCGACAATTGCAGGAAAGAGGAAGCAGCATCTGGGAAGAGCAGGACTCAAGAAGAAGCATCCTGGAAGCCTGGACGAGGGCTGGAAATACGAAGCAGCGTCTATGTTAATGTGGGTATGTTGTTACCGTCTGCTCGTCCGCAGCTATGTCGCAGCAGATCTCCCATCGTGATCTCTTGAAGTTGTGGGGTTCACGAGGGCTCAAGAGAAGAAGGCACTGTTATCTAGTTCGCAATATTCAAGTGCAGTGCGATCGCAAATGAAAGTCAGGCGATGATTTCCAAGATCCGTCACCCTTTCAGCTTCCCGGCGTGCAGCGAATTCAGCGAGGATGACCAATGGCAATAAAGCTCGAAGAATGTATCATGTTCAGAGCAGATACTGAATATATATCACGACTGAACAGCCCATCTGGCGAATACTGCCTTCTGGACAAGTATACAATTGGACTAAAACCTGAATACTAGAGTCGGTTCCTTTCTAGAGCAGGACTTCTTACATTAGGAACGATAGCTTGTGCAACTAAGGACCCGTGCTTCAACGGTTCACAAGTTTGTAGAGAGCAGAACTAAGTTCCACGTGTGGAAGGAAAATTGGATAAGGATAAAACCCTGCATTACCTCTTCAGCATCGACACCAGTCATACTCTGGTCTATGAGCATATGTACATCAGAAAACTACACGTAGCCAAGCCTGACGCTTCTCGCTAGAGTGACTAAATTCCAGAATCACGGAAGAGAAACCTCGTCTCTTGTGCACCAGAATGGTCAACCGTAATTCTAGGAACTGTTGTCAGCCAGCTGTGACCTCCGAATGCCCCAAAAAGCCTTTGGTTTGGTTTCCTTGCAAACGGCAGTAAATCGCCATCCCATGTGCTCAGTACATGCAGCGCACTCTGCTAAAACCCAGGCATACCTGCAAACCCAATTTAAAAAATCGTTTACACACTTATTCAACATGCCAGAAGCTGTGTGTTTGCATAGTGGACGCAGTAACAGAATTGTACCCAGTAACTTCACTGTAAAAAATTGGAAAGCAGTAAAAGAATGGAAGACTAACCCAGGAAACCAGCTATTGGCAGTCTGAGGCTGCCCAGCCAAGACAAGCCCACTGGCCCGTTGTAAAGTGAGAGTCTCATGAACATAGCCATGGGCGTTAACGTAGGCACTGATAGGCCCATCTGCTGACATCACGAGCATGTCACTACGCCTTGCTTTTATGTCCTGGCAACAGACAATTACCAGTAAGATTGAGCAGAATCTCCAGACTTGTTCTCCATCAAACATTAGACTGGCATGGGCTTCAGATTAAACAGGTCAAACCACCCTTCAAAATGGATAAGGCTCATTCAATAGATATTTTAACACTCTGAAAAACTTCCTTCAGCACTTCTCCTAAACGAAAAACAAAAATAAGGAAAGAAGCAGGACACTCAATCTGCAAGGATCCTGAAACTTTCTCTAACATGCACAAATTTCAAGAGATGTATCAAGACATTCCGACTTACCAGGCATCGTTGACAACGAAGCTGGTCCATTGACTCCAACAACTCAATTTCCCGCCGGAGTCGATACACGGTTCCATCAATTTCAAGAAGTTCTTGCCGGGTAGCATCCTGAAGAGGCATGTTACTGGCTATGTAGTAAGAGAGCAGAGAAGGTGTGCGGACAATAGCTTCCATACGAGGCAGCTCAGCCATCTGTCTCAACATATCTGCAAAAAATACAATTATGCCACCCTATTTTACTGAAGAACAAGAATGACGAATACTAAGACAAACTCAAAGCGCACAAAGAACCTGCCCCTCATCTGTGTGGCACATATTCATCTGTAACCAAAATCGGACAAAAGCTTAATGATTGCTTTCTCTAGGAAGCGCACATGACGCATACTTTAATAACCCAGATTGCTTCTGTCCTCATGTTTAATATCAAAGACCGCAAAGTCATTTGTAGTACGAGCATACCAGCAGCTCTCCTCGCTAGGTCATAGGCATCAAATTGGCGGTAGACCCAATGAGGCCACGCAGAGCGCTGGGCTCTATACCTCCATTTGCCTGCGTCAGCAGCCCAGGCTTTACAACAACCACCACGACCACCTTCAGGAGGTCCTTTAACCCTTGTCGCATTTCCATTCGTAACTCCAGAAGACTCTCCAGGGTACCCAGCTTGTTCACTGCTCGGTGATACATCACCGGTTTGTATCTCTCCTCTTGCTGGGGGTGCTTCACTTTCTTCAAGGTCGAAATTATCAACGCCCCTCTGACGAACTCTTCTTCTCCGAGACCACCACCTCAGCCTCTCCTCCTCCTCACTACTTTCATCATCTCCTACTCCTCTGTCCAGAACTCCAAGGAGTTCATCACTCTCACTCGCATATCGAGCCACCCTACACAGCAGAAAGGATTTTAGAGAGCGAACAAAAAGCATTCACAATAAGCCACAATATTATTAACACCCGCAACCAGGGACGGCAAAACTCAGACAATAACCTGCCCACCAGACAACATGTGATCTCCAAAAAGTCAGGAATTCAGATCCAATAAGCACACTGGCTACTGAATTCATATTCAATTACACTTCATTAGGAACAGTTCAAACTACATCACGGAAGTTATATGCAAGTATTGCTTAAAATCTGTTGCCTCGATGTTCATGTACTATAGATAGAAACTACATGCAAAAAATTCCCGTTTCTGTTCAACAAGTAGTTTCCAAAATCCCTGTGAAATCACTCTGCCAATGAATTTAGCTGACTTTTGAGCTCAGTCTCAACCTTTCTTCCTCGAGTCCAGACTCTGATCCCGAGTCTTCAAAGTCGTCAACATCAGCTTGGAGACCTGCCTCATCGTCACTATGTTCATATGGAAGTGGTGATGTGGCAGCTGCACGAGGGACTTTGCCGCCTTGAAAGGTAGGCACGGCGGCTAAGAGGTTGAATGCATCTTTTGGAATATGCAAAGGAGTTTCATCTTCAATAATTTGAACTTGGGCAAATAACTGCAAACACATCAGTCTAATTTCATAAGTTGCTACATGGGCAGTAGCAATCACATCATCCGTGATTTTCTATATCGTATGCAATACATCTGTGCTGACAAAACATCGTAACAAAAGATCTAATACACAACGTTGTCATAAAAACACCTTCAGGCCACTTTAATGTCTACAAATACTGCCATTCGAGTATAATAGTGATTCGATTGGAACAAACCTGTGATAAAGAAAGAAGTTTTAACTTGAGAGCTTAACACGATTAAACTTGACGTGAAGACACTCAAAGAAGCATAAGAAATAAACTTAAGACATAAAAAACAACTAAAACTGCTCTTCGACAGAAAACGAGTACAGACTATTCAGTGTATAGAAGGCATCGTGTGTTTACATTAAATCAACTCATTCAGCAGAGGTCTTTTATTATTTTCATAAATAAACAGAAAGATAGTAGAGAATAGATCACATACTGCTCCGTCAGCTTCAGTCCATGCTTTGCAGATGCGGAACCGCTGGCGGCCCTTTGTCACCACATTTATGGAGCCATCAGTGAGATGGCGTAATTGACGAATCTGCATGATGAACGTCAAACCATCATCAAGTCTTCTTTCTGACATCCCTTAAGACATCAATGACGTCGGCGAAACTGCTACATAGACATATTTCAAAAGGAGGATCTTGAATGCACATTAATGAAAAGGTCATGTAAAAGCTGCAGGTTTCATGACTCAAGTCATCATGCTATGATGATTGTTGCATGATACAAAAACCTGAGCACTTACTTCCGCAGTTGTGCCGATAGACGCTACATGGACATGCCCATCCCTTGCTCGTACATGTATTACACCAATCGTATTCAAAGCCTCATCATTCCGCATAGCTCGATCTACTGCAGCCTTGAATCTAGGTTGCAGCACTCGGAGCGGCAGCGTATCCTCCGGGAACAATACTATTCCTGCATGTGCCAGAACCAAATCCAGATGTTTTAGAATCCAAATGGAAAACTTACTTTGTGCGTTTTGTCTCCCCAGGTCTGGCAGGAACTGGCCCCTGGAAGTTTAATGTACATTCCTAGCAATAGAAATCGTTTCACTTGTGTCAAAAAAATATGAAATTAAAATGTGTCCAATTGCACTACATGTACTTTTCAGGACAGTGTCGCGCACAAATGAGAAAACTATTTGTTCCTGCAGCGACAGCACAATAAAATGCAATTAATTGCGAATAAATTTGCGGTAAAACAGGATGTCCCTTACAAAGAATGACTTCTTAACATTGCGAAACTGAAACTCACCCTCTAGGTAGAACATTGGCAGCGTAAGGAATGCACCACCATCGACAAAAGAGCGACTGCTGTGTACATCCTCAACATCTGTGTCATAACAAAATCAAAATTTCACTTCATGAAATGGAAATACGATAATCCTGTCATAGCTTCAGTAGAATTGTGTGCACCACGAAACAATTCGGAGCCCAACGACAACGTTGAGAAGCTGATCAGAACTAGAACATATTACCCAACCGATACACACAACAAATTCCTAAGATCCGAAGAACCCAACCGGACAGAGAGAACCTCAAAATCCCGGGATTCCGCAAACACAATTCGAGGCTTCGCATCACTCGCAAAGGACCACATAGTATCACAGACCATCCCACAGTGCTTAGGTAATAAACAATCGCAATCCACACACCTCTTTAAAAGTTCAAAATGCCATACAAACCATGACCCAATGGAAAAATCAAGTCCACATTAACACAAAAGGAGTGTACCTCCTAAATAAGTGTGCATGGAAGCCAAGTTGGTATCGAAGGTAAATCCACCCACTTGACGAACGCCACTTGAAGCGAAACCATCTCCTCGTATATTCGTGCTGAAGCCAGCCACAAGCGAGATCAAAAGTAAGATCACAAACTTCACGAATTATTAACCTCGCTAGACTAGCCACAGAATGACCACGCTGGAAGACTGCATCAACCTTCACAAAAAACATGGTTCGAAAGCCCCCCTCCTTATGTTCACAGAGGTTCTCTCAATGTCAATCCCAAAAATGAGAAGAACAATGAACTACGCCTGGAGGAGCAGATTGTCATATTCGTAACATCTTTACCACAGTTTACTGCCACGTTCTGATAACACCACTACATACTTGTCCGACTTCCTTGTGAAACGCTACAAAAGTAGGATTCTATTTCTTCTTGAAGAACCAAATGCTCATTTCTGACTTGAAAGTTGAACACAATCAACTAGATCAATCATGAACATCACCAAATAATAATGATGAGCAGATAATTCCAGTAAAATTAAAGTCACAAATCTAAACCCTCTGAGCTTGAAATGCGGGATCCACGGCATCCTAGACAACCAGAGAAGCATCGAGGAGAGCCCATAAAATTAATATAAGTTATCCATTGCGGAGGTCTACACAGCCGGATCTACGTTGTAGACCATCCAGGAGGTAAGGACTAGGTGTTCCTCACCTGCTTCTAGCACCTTGTTGTGAAGAATGTGATGAAACGACCAGAATAACATACTCACTACCCCAACCGTGAAGCAAATGCACTACAGACTACTCATACCATAAGAAACTCTAGTCAAAAGTCTTCTGAAAACGTTGCATACACATTCCAGACTAGCAACCACACGCACTAAAGTTGTCCACTAATGCATTGGATCTTCACAGCAAGAATTAGAAGCATTGACTTGAAACATAACGTCCGTTAACATTAAGACAGTTCCCAACGCAGAGCAATTGACTTGCAGCCCAGAAACAGAACTGTGTAGCGGCAACGGACCACAACGCAAAAAGTCCACGACCAGATAGGAAAAAGAGATAGCGAGCCGCTGCACATGACACTCAGATTGTAGACTAGCCCTATGAAATCACAATCTCTGGAATGAAAGACATAAAAATTTACATCCAGCTGGTGCTAATACTTACTCGACTTTCCGACTATGGCCTACATCTTTTATTCCAAAACCTGCACACGATTGTTGAGCAACTTAACACCACTTTTCCATACACCTACACATATTCTCTGACGGGTTCATCTCCTCCTTGTTACGTTCAACCTACTAAAACGCCTACAACCTCCTGACGTGTCGACAGATCAAAATCTTACCTTCCTTTCATATATTCAACCAAGAATATTGCTAGCATAAACTCCACATAACCTCCATTATTTCCTCTCCGGCATGACACGATTCATTAAGCTAGACATCCTGCTGAAACACATGACCCGAGAGAACACAGACTGAGCTCAAGTTCCACAAATAGGAGAGCAGCTGGATACAAAGAATTAGCAAACACCGGAATTTGCTGCTCAAGGACTGAGAAGATTCAAGATCGGGTTCTAAACAACCGCTCGCGATCAGGACTAGAATCAGCGAAATGAAGAATTTGATCTACATCGTTGAGCTAATAACGAGGTACTGAACAACTGTTGTCTGCTAAAATGCATTCATCAATGGTAATCAAAGCTATGAAGGCTACACGGTACACGAACTATGATCTACTGAATAACCGAACTGGCTCGAGGTCACAAACGCTAGGATTGTAGCAGGCTCCTCCTGAAAGGAATAGAGTCGAACTATCTTCAGATACAAAGGGAAAAAAAAGTAGAGAGGATCTACAGTTTAAAACAACTGCAATTGACGAAGTTAACGATCCACAGCTCCAGGACGAAAATACAAGAGAGCAATCGGCACTCGTTTACAGCCCCAGAAATCGAAGGCTAAAGAACAAATCCATGTGCAATCATCGGTGAGTGGTAGAGGAGGGATGGTCGCGCATATTAACAGACTTTTCTGAGACTTTTAGGTAGATTAGTCCCACATATATCATAAGCGGAGAGAAACAGAAGTGCAACCATCAGGAATACGACGCAGATTCGATCACTATGAATACTGATAAGGGCGAACATGTTCAGGAAAGACACCAGTGCTCATAAGCAGTACCGCAGAGAAACGGGAGAATTGTTCGTAGTGATGAAATGATTAGAAAACCTTGAGTCATTGGAATTGTCCGCTTCAGAGTCGTCCTCCTCCTCTTCTAATGGCTCCATGTCTAGCTCACGAATTCTCTGCATTTGCAGGAGCTCATTGCGCGTGCCTTCATTCGCGTCGTCGTCTTCCAAACCGCGAAGAACCAGGGCCAGAGAGTTGTCCACAACTCCAACATCTCCTTCGTCCATGCTGGTAATGCAAGAACTGCAATCTATTCCACTCTTGCCTCCCCGTCCGTCAACCGGTGGAGCTCCAAAACGTTTTCCACAGCTCCGAGTGTATCATTTCAGCTCGTACATTACAATTCTTTCCGTCCCGTCAATATTACCACCGGTAGCTCCGAGCTCTTTCAGCAACTGAACTAGCTTCCAATAACTCAACGATGCCGTAACTTCATCAATACTTCAGCTGCCTCCGTCCGGAAATGCGACTACTAATCGCAGCCTATTCTCGAACACGACGTGGCACGGTCAATCACAAGAAATGTAGTGAAAGAGTCTATTAAAGACAAAAGCACGTGCAACAACAAAATCCGCCTAAACACTCATCCTGTGTAGTGCACAATCACCCTCGCTCACAGCACTACAAGAATCAGTATGTTTCGATCTCCTCCTTCAATCCCTGCTCACTGCAACCCTGGGGCAAAATCCTCAAACGAGGGGCTTCAATCCCCGCTCACAACAACCCTAGGGCAAAATCCTCGGACGAGAGAACGCGGCAAAGTGCACGGTACATCTAGTGTAATTTGCCGTGAGCAGCGCACGTGGCTTTGAACTTAGCGGTCAACACAAGTGCTGTACCGGGCGTTCTCCTAGGATCTTGCCCAACCTAACTCCGCATTCCACTCCAACATTAACTCCTCGCTCCGTAGCGAAACTTCCCCAATCCGATCACTGTCTCCCTCAGTTCATCAATCACGCAGCGAACTCTCACTCAACCTCCCTACCTCAGAATAAGGCCCCTATTCGGAGCGTATTCACGATCACGATGAGGCAAAGTTAAGGTGCGGAAATAGTCCATTAAAGACAAAAGCTCGCGCTACAACTGCACACTCATCCGGTAAAGTTCAGACTCGCCCACGCTCATGCATTACGAGAACCAGTATTCTTCAGCCTCCCCTCCTCAATTCCCGCTCACTACAACCTAGCTCCGCATGCAACTCTCACACAAGCTCCTCGCGCAACTTTCCCACTCCGGTCACAACCTCTCTCCCTCTCCTGCATTCAACTCATGTAACACACTCTCACTCAAACTCACGAAGTCGAAGCTCAGTAAGAAACGCCGACGAAACGACAATCCAACTCAACCTCGAATCAAAAAAGCATAAATCAACAAAGCCACAAAAATGTCACAATCCGATTTAAAAAGTCACACGAATTTCAAAGCCACGAAATGTCGTATTCCCAAGCAATATTCCCCTTCCGTGCTCCCCTGCCCCTGGGCCCTACCAAGCTCTCCCCCAGTCCCCGGTGCATATTACTCGCATCAAAAAACATCACAACCACGCTCCACACATCAAGCAGAAACAATCAAACAGTCAATCATACAAACAAACAATCAAACCGCCATAGCAAACCTCTCCTCCCCCTTACTCCCGCCTCATTCTCCCAGAGACGGCCCTTCCTAACACTTCCACACACTTCCACACCAACAACAAAAAAAAAAAGCAGATTCCAATCAAATGTCAATATCAAGATAAAACCAAATTAAACCACGATGACTCTCACAACCCGACGTTAACACCTGCAAAATCAGAATAAATTCCGAAATGCGTTTGAGGAAATCGTGCTATCGAGAAAAACTACGGTAAGTTAGGGCGCCCTAACTCCCACGCCTCGCTCCCAGGCTCTCTCTCTCTCTCTCTCTCTGTGCAGTAACCGTAAGCCTTGCTTTCCTTACCTGAATTGTAGCAGCAAATGAAAGCTCCCGAGCATGTGAACAGACTGATGAGAGTGCCGTGCGCGAACCGAGCGGCACATGCATTCACAATGAGACGAAGTGAAGCTCCACGTCTGTTATATAAGTAGCTGCAAATGGATGTGAGTCGCTGCTGCAGTCGTTTCTGAATTCAAGTGACACATGCAGTGACGCCTGGATTACTTTACAAAAGGACGCGGGGGAGTTCCGCGATCAAAGACACGGAAAGTCATGAGATAAGTTAAGGTAACAAGGGGCTTCAGGCCGCGGGAGGGGACGAGGGGTGATGATTGCCGAACACACTCGCCATGAATGCTGCCGTTGCTGCGGACTGGGCTGAGCTCCCCCGGAATTAGCATCGTTCCATTCCGGCTCGCCCAATTGGCAGGTCGAGGGCCGCTCCGACACCGAAGGTCGGTTCTTACGACAGTCAATTATGAGTGTTTGGGGAATTGGGATTGGGGACTTTAGTATTTTTATTTGATTTTTCACAATTTTCTAATGGAGGGGAATTGGGTGACAATGACAATGATGGGGGAGAACTAACGGTTGGTGCATTGTGAATCAGTGAAAATGAAAATAATATATATCAGGTTGGGTTTTGAAACTGTGTGATCAAATTGATGGAAAATTCAAAAAAAATAATAATCCCAAATAAGGCGGAGAGGCCCATCTTGGACCCTTTTTTTTGTCCTTTGCAAGCAACTAGAAATGGGCTCATTATAGTCATGTATTTTATGTAAGTGAGCACTCTTGAATAATTGAGATTTGGGTTATAATGGAATGGTTAGTAGCCCCCCAAAAAGACTTTGAGTGACAACAATGGAATGAATTAGTGATTACAATAGGAACCTCTACCACAACTATTTTTGAGTACAAAATCATTGTAAACACGAATATTTTAATGCAAAGAATAGGAGCGTGCCTTGTTAGAAGAATGTTATGATCATTTTGGATGAATAATATGGCCTTCATCATTTCCAATGAAGTTCAAAAACTCTAGAAAAGATGATTTGCAACCAATGATTGGACAAATCATCTTGAATTATTTTGACAAGACAATCTCTTACCAATACCGAGTCAAAGAATGAAATAAAAATGTATATTATATAAATGCATTATCAATGTTTTAGAGTAACTTGGAGTTTGTAAAACTGAATGTGAATCATGACTTTTTGAAGTTACTTGCAATGAATCTCAAAAGACTTTTTATTGTCATTTCCTACTTTCATCTACGGTATTCTCTCATGAAAATTGAAAGGAGGCTAAGTAGGCTAAAAAAATTATTCCAAAGAGCCTAAAATACTTAGTGTTAATTTTTCATAACTACGTCTACACATCTAGAACTTGGAGCTATATTAAATCTTTCAAATTTTCTTAAACTTCATAATAATAAGATGGATAAACTTTCATCTTTTCAAACTTTGAGTCAATGAATTTTTTGTTTGTATGAAACACCATGAGTAGTGACATTTGAACTTTGAATCTTATACCTAAACACCACTAAAGGCTAAATATTGGCTAACAATTTCAAAAATTTGACAAATCATTACATTGGAGTTCTATTGTTCCTTGCTATTAACAACGACCTATTAGAGTTTTTGAGCCTTGGATTGAATACAATTTAATAATTTTCACTAGATAAACCTTATTTCACTTGTTAAAGCATTCCCTTCAACACCATCAACAGATATATTCATCCATGATAAAATTTCTTGAAAGATTTTGAAGGGACACTACTAGAGTACTTATGATGCTCAAAAAGTTTTGCAATTATGACGTTAAATTTTTTTGAAGGTCCACTATTAGAGCATCATAACTACTTTGTGATTTTTAATGTCAGCACTCTAATTATGACGCTTTAGTAGTAATCCTTCAAAATTATGACTTCAAACGTGGTACATCAATTGAAACTTATACTCCCTCCATTCCGAAATGATTGTCCACAATTTTTTTGATATAATTTTGAGCCAATTTAATTGACCATATTGTGAAAAACATAATTAAGAACGGGTCTAAATTTTATATCACTAGAATCAATAAAGAACATTGCATGTGTTCATTGCAACCTAAATAACATTAACCACAAGGAAGATTTTTTTTACCTACTCAAAACAACTTTAAAAAAATGACATTCAAAGTGGGCAATCATTTTGGGATGAAGGGAGTAGTTGTCAAGACTACAAAAAGATTTAGTATGCAAAAAATATTGGCAAAATTAGTTTCTACCTACAAGTCATCCCTAGAATTAATGGTTTTAAATAATTAGAATTTTATTGTTCTTTGGGCTTCTAGTGACTTCTTTGAAGAATTTGAAAACAAAAAAATTCAGCATGTTTTTATACAAAAATTAGAGTCCAAAAATAAACATTTTTTTGTTTTAAAAACTTTTATTCTTAAAGATAATTTGTAATAATTATTTATTTCAATAAATTTATTAAAATCACGTGCTAAATTGATTTCCAACTAAAGGTCATCATTGAAACAAATTAATTTGCACATCAAAAAAACTCTCCAGCTTTCATTGATTGTTCTTGAAAACTCATGGTGCTTCACAATGATATGGATGACTATTTAAGGTACAAATGAAGATGAAAATATAGACAAAAGGAATCTAAAATAGTCATTGCTTGAGTTATGCAACTTTTGTCGTGGTTCCTTGATTAAAACCTACATTTATCAATACAAAAATAATACGGAGTATCACCTAAACAAGTTCCAACCAAAAATGTCTTCACTAAAATTACATTATATTCTTTTCATTTTTCTTGTATCTAGAGGTTCACAACAATTACTAAGTTTTCAATACAATAATTGTACACCAAGTCAATCAAATATTGAATAAAGTTAATTGTATTCATGATACATTGATAAAAATAGAAGTCTATGTATTCTTGCACATGAGCTACAACATAGAAGTATGTAAAAAATAAAATAATTGCATCTAAAAGGTTCCAAATAAGTATTTTAACAAAGATTCTATTACTAAACTATCTTAGATTTTGTTGGATTTTATTGGTAATTGAAAAAGAATTATTGTTTTCTTTTAGCATTGTATCCATAAACTACAAAGAATTCAAAATGGTCAATATAAATGTACTTTTGGTTCTCATGTTTTGATGTTCAAGCCCATCACATTTCAGAAATTGATTTTGGTCAACTAGATGTGGTTTACATATCCATGCAAGGGCAATCTAGTCTAATTCAATAGTTGTAAAGGTTGCCTTTGCAAATGACTTGTCTAAAAAGTATCGTATCTGGCTATTGATGTCAACATTTCATACCAAATTTTAAATTAAAGTTGAATAATACAAATTTGACAAATGCTTATAAGAACATTCTTTCAAAAGTTTGTGTTTTTTCCATTTGTTTATAAATAAAGGTGATCTTTCTACAATTTTGGCATCTAAAGTAGGAGGCTCATAAATGGCACATCTAAGGGTTGGTCCGCCTTTTTTGTATATTTCATTGGACTGAAATAATTTTAGTTCATTTTTCAGACAAAGAAAAATAGATGAGGAATCTAATCCAAGTGGTTTCATATTTTCCTAGCATTTTTGAATTACTTATGAATTTTCAAATGAATTGAGTCATAGGTCCCTATTTATGACCCTAGGTCTTCTATAAACGGTATACTTGCAATTCTAAAGAAAGAAGGGGAAAGCAAAGCGAATGATTGGCTCTTGCAATTGATAATGCTTTTTTCCTTGATTCATTCAATGACTATACATATCAATTTCAGAACCAACTCATGTCCATTTCACAACCATTTATAGGGTCCGTTCTTATTGCCCGTTCCATTTTAGAGCCTCCTACTTTATGTTTAGACTTACTTTTTGAATGCCAACTATTAGCATGCATGCAGTTTAAGGTTAGTGAGTCCATTGTGGACAACATTGTAATAGAATGGTGTACATTCAAGTTCTGAAATCTAGCATTGCATGGAACATATAAGATGACAAGAAATTACCATTCAAATTATGTGCTTTCTTTCCTGACTAATTAGAGTAAATTGTAAAGTGTTTGCAATGAGGGACCACAAGGTAGAGTTTGAAAAAAAAAAGATGACAAAACTCCTTGAAGCATCCAAACTTGTGTGTTATGAAATTTGGTGGTGTGTTTCTTTTGTACTATTTTAAGCCGTCCTTTTGACACCCCTAGTACGAACTGGTTCTCATTAACTCTATTGTTACTCTAAAAAATCTTCCCTGATTGATTATTATCATTCTAAATAACAAAAAAGGAAATCTGAAAAATGTGTGTTTTAATACTATCCCTGTGAACAATATAACATGCAGACTGTAATTGCCACTCCTTTCTCAGAAAATTCTGCAAGGAGACTAATTTTCATTTTTGCATGAGATGCTGACAACCCAGAAATACCGGGATCATTATAACTGTGCACATCTCAGTGTTTCAGAAAAAAACAAAAAAACAAAAAACATAATCTGATATGATTACCAGGTTCATTAATGTCCTGAATTAGAAGTTTTGTAGAGGAAATACAACTTGCTTCACTACAGGTATCATTTGCAGTGGTGTTGCTTTTGAGAACAAAACTTGTACGCTTCTAATTTTAAATTACATTTATTTAGTATTGTTATTATCTATAGTGACTAACTAACTAATGATTATTTGAAATTCAGTAATTCTCCAGAACCGACCATTGTCACATTTCAAATGTTGCCAATTATTATAAATAAATGATTTAATAGGTTCACAGGTACTTAACTGAAAATTTTGAAATTTAATCCCTAAACCTCCGAGGGTGTTTTCTGTCAAAAGCCACTCAAAACTACCATTTCTATTGCATTCACTTAAGGAAACCAAAAAAATAATTTTTTTTTGGACTTAACCGTAGGATCTTGTACTTAACTTGTCTGAGATCATGTAGTAAGAAATTCATCAAATTTGACTGTACGGATTGGATGATGTAAGTATTCAAAGTTGGACAAAAAGTTTTTTCTTTAGAAGATGCTTAACCCCTAAAGCCCCGAGGCCATGTTTTTTGCCCAAAACCACTCAGAACTACCACTTTTGTTGTATCACTTAAGGAAACCAGCTTTTAATTTTAAATTTTAAATTTAACTGTATGATCTTGTACTTAACTTGTTTGAGATCATGTAGTAAAAATTTCATCAAATTTCACCGTAAGGATTGGAAGATATTAGCATTCAAAGTTGAACAAAAAGTTTTTTTTCAAGAAGATGCTTAAATTGCCCAAAAAACTAAGATTGTCCATAATTTTCTCATCCCTAGTCCAAATAGAATGAATCAAAGCTTCACAAATAGGGAAAAACATATTATTTTAGAAAAAAAATTCAAAAAAAATTATTTTGATTTTTTGTAATTTTTTGGGGGTTGCCCGACAGTCTCTACTTCTTGCTCATTGCACCATAACTTTTTCATCCGGCATCCGATTGAAACAAAAAATTATATATATCCACAAAGCTCTTGCAAAGCTATACAACCTCAAAAAATCTCAAAAAAATTCACTTCAAATTGAGACAATAGGAACCTACCCGGACCCAAAATGTCCCTTGAGGGGACAAACGGTCCTTTAGGGGTTAAGGTCAAAAAAGCCATTATGGACACCTATGGAATGACCTCATTATGGTGGGGGGTGGGGGTTCCCAAGAAATGAGATTTGGGCTTGCTCAATCAATGTTTTAGGTGATACTAATCGAATGATTAATGACTTCAAAAGGAACTTCCAACTTTTTAGTTTAAATTCATCGTAGGAAGTGATTTCTTAGGCCTTCTATGTTGGGAAATATTGTGATTGCTTTCGGTGTATAAGAGGACCATTAAGGATACACTTTTTGTTGGTTTTGGGGTAGTCTAGAGACTCTATTGGGCCATGATGGGCAACACACTTCCAAATTTTTGTAACAAAATTTGATATTTTGTGAGGAAAATATACTTTCAATTGCTCTTGCCGTTTCTCACACTTGTTTGTATGTGGGGATTTTTTTAACTTTAAAATTCAACAATGGCATGAGAACAAACTCCTAATTCATATCACAATGGGCTGTTTTAAGGTAGGTACCTCCAAATGTGCCACTGACCTTAAACCACCATCTATACTAGTGGTAGTCACAGCTTGTTCACCGTGATGGTGAACAATGAACAATGGAAAGTGCTTTGAGGGGCCAATGAGAAGTGACGAATATTGAACAAGCCGTGACCACCCTTTTTGTTCAAATGTTGAGAATGAACAATGGAGGATGGATAATGGCGAGATGGACGGATGTAATTGAAAGTTAAGAGAACAAAGGAATAATCTTAGCGGAACATTGATTGTTCACTCCCAACATCCACCTCCGGAGGTGGATGTTGGGAGTGAACAATCAATGTTCCGCTATGAATATTCCGTCGAAAGCAAGCCAACCCTACGCCGCCACCACTTCAATGTTCATTGTTCACCATCACGGTGAACAAGCTGTGACTACCACTACTCTATGTACATCTCCAAAATCAGTTACGTACCTATGTGGAAGAAACACTTTTAGAACCAAACTTTGTTCCTTAATAACTTTTGCATACAATGTTTTACCTTATGTTAGAGAATGGTTTGCTGTACCATTCTCTAACATAAGGTAAAACAAAAAGTGGCGTTTTGGGTGTATCTACTTTAGTGTTTTACCTTATGTCAGAGAATGGTTTGCTGTAAGTACCAGGAAGAGCACATCCTACACTTCCAACTTCATATGAAACATTTTAGAACCTTGTCTGTTTTACCACCCTCTACCTTAGGTACTAGCTTACAACAATGTGCAATTTAAAAATAAATAAAATAAGTAATTTCCCGTTTTCCTCCAACACAACTGAAAGGGAAAGCTCTGTTTTTCTTTACTCTTCGGTAACTACACCTTGAGTGCCGCCTGGACTTGACGGATGATGCCAGAGAATGGTTTGCTGTACCTACCTGGCCAGGAAGAGTGTGGCAGTTGCAATCCACCCTTCCAACTTGATTGCGTCTGTTGTGTGCCCAGTAGGGTGCACTACAAGCAAGCAAGCGGAAGAAGTGAAGTGATCTGGGCAGGATGACTTGCCAGAGACCCACTGACTTCGCCCATTTCATTTCATTTACTGAAGGGAAGGACCCTATGCTGAGGCATTTCAATATCAAAGTGGTAATGGCTTTTCATTTCTTTGGGAAATGGAAAAAAAAATTAAAAATTAAAAATTAAAAAAAAAATCCGCAATGACCGGGTGATATTTGCTATGCAGTTAATCAGAATTTGAAAACTGGTACTTGAATTCTCAATGGCGGGGGTCACACATTGCTTATGCAGCAATCCTCGACTCTTACTATTGATGTTGTCTACCAACTTTAACCCTTAAACGACGGGCTCATAACCATGGAAATCATCTCTTTTTGACACCGTGTAAATTGTTGGATTAAAATAATGCAAAAGCACTCGTTGGAAGTCAAGCTATTGCAGTGATGATCTTTCTTTTTTCCCACAAAATTTGGAGGATGAATAGTTGCACTTCTGTCCTACACAGGAGATTCTCTTGTCATTCATCGGCCGCAAAACGTTTGTCTTGACGTTTAAGGATTAAGATGTGTCATGTTGTCTTCTCATATGGTAATAGTTTGTGAATTGTTTTTTAATCTTCGATTTTTGATGAACAAATTGTTCATGGCGAGGTATATTGGTTGAAGTATTGGTTAAACCCTGAAGGACCAAGCTGCGGGGTTTTGGGGCAACATAGTGATTTTGGACACCTCATTATGAATGGAATATTTATTTTTGTTCTTTGAAATTTTCACACAACATGATGACATGGTTTTTTCTTTTAAGGTCCAACAATTTTCATAACTTTTGATGACATGGTTAATAAGTTATTGTATGATATGCAGATTTTTGTTTTTTTCCATAGGCGGGCTATTTGGGCAAATTAAAAAAATCACGTTTTTCAAATATAAGCATTTGAAATTGGTTTTCTAGATTTATATATACATGGAAAGCTTTGAATTGTTTTGTTTTGATTAATGAGATGACAGTTTTGAGGAGTTTCAGTTTGTGGACAATTATGGATTCTCTACTTTAAAATAAATTTTGAAGTTGTTTATTTTACTCAATTTCAATATTTAAAAAAAAAGTAAAATCGTAGGATGTAGATTGTCTATTATAACATTACAACCATCGGGATTGGCATTTTTCAATTCCATAATTAAATTCTTAACAACTTAGTATTTTGAATCATTCTCAACTTTCTTCTATTTACTATTAATAATATGTAGTTTTTCAAGCATGTAGCCAACTTGCCTTCAAGAATGAATCCAAAGAAGCACCACCATTTGGGACATATTTTCATACAATTGAGACCTTGTAAAGTGCAATTGCCTTATTTTTGCATGGCTAGGAAAAGGATTTTTGTCACATCAAACACTAATATCTTGCAATCAACACGGTGAAAATTTCTGAATTTTTTCCGCATCTTCCCAAACCAGTGGAAGATTCTATGGTTACATGTGTCCAAATTTATCTATAAAAAAAACTTAGTACTTGTACTAGAAATGGCAATTTTGGAGAGTTTTTGGTCAAAACATAGTCAAGGAACTTTAGGAATTAAATGTAGCTTTCTTTGCTTCCTAAATAGTTTTTTTGTAAGCCATTCCAACTTTCCTCCATTTGCAGTTTCATGTTGCTCTTTGTTGAAGGTGAGCTATTGGTCCACAAAACTTCAGCAATACTATATGATAAATAAGTGTTGATTCCGTCTCATCAATTACCATTAGGGAAATGCCGTGTCACTTCTCAGTGAACATCCATACTTTAAGTGAAGTTGTTTGTTTTGTTTGTTGTAGTGAGATCTCATGGACCATGCATCCCCGTCTACATTCTTGGTATCATTGGAAAGCCCTCAACGAGGGGTGCACAGGTTTTGTTTTGTGGCATTGTGACTCATAGAAGAAAAGATATTGAATTTTGAAATTTTTATGAATTAAAAAATTAGAAAATTATTTTCATTTTCATCTTGATTGTGGCAACGACACGATGTACACTAGTTGTAGTGACAAAATGTCAAAATTAAAAGAAGGATGGTGGCAAAAACAACGACAATGTGCCAGTGGTAGTGAGCTTGATTACATAGCTCAAAACTTTGCGCACAGTTTGTTCTTGGTGAGATGCTGTGCCTTTGCTCCCAAGTAAATGCATAGACATCCATGATTAGAATTTGTTTATTTATTTATTTATTCATTTACTTACCTAAGCTTACTTACTTCTTCTTTTTTGTGCAAATTGAAAGAAGGTTCACTGCACGGCTCAAAGTCTGACAAATGGACGCAAAAGTTTGATCTTCGGTGCTTCACGCAAGTGAGGGGAAGTCTAAGAGTTCGTTTCAGAGGGCATGTAAGTTAAGTTAAGATATGTCAGTCAAGGACCCTGGAACTCTTTGTAAGCTCACTTGTACTTTCAAAAACACTTCAAGCAAGCTCCCTTCTACAGTAAGTGAAGCTTAGCCATTGCCTATGTAAGATGAAGATTTCAAAAGTATGGGTACTCTTGTAAGGTAAGGTGGGTACACCCAAAACCGCCACTTTTTGCTACTGAGCCTAGTTACTATTATTAGACTAGTCAAAATTTCATATGTTTTTGTTGGTAAGTGAAAGGAGGTTCCAGCGCACCAGAAAACGTGGCACTTGGATACTGTATGCAAAAGTTATTAAGGAACAAAGTTTGGTTCTAAAATGGTTTCTTCCACATAGGTACATAATTGATTTTGGAGATGTGCACAGAGCAGAGATTGCGGTTTAAGGTCAGTGGCACAATTGGGTGTACCTACCTTAACTACACCTAAAATCGCACAAACAAGCAATTCAGCATGGTTCCCATTATTATATTGGGAATTTTTTGTAGGATCCTGTTGGTAGTGAAAAGGGGATTCTAGATTCTCTTAGAATGCATTTTTTGGACACCATATGAATAAACTATGAATTTTCAAAGTGCTGAAAATAGTGGTTACTAAAAAGTGATCATAGATTCTAATGAATAGACTTGGGAGTACATTTTAGGCAAGAATATTTAGTGTGCAATTTTAGGTGTACTTACTTTACTTGTCAAAAGATCAGATGGGAATATGATTTGAACTTGTACTGAGTGTTTAAAATTTTAATTTAAGTTTTCGTGTTTTTATAGTTGCCCCTTCTCAATGATTTTGAGCTTTGTTTGCATAACTTCTTTCTCCCATGCACCAGTTGAACCAATCGATGATTGGAAATAAAGATTATACTTCCAAAGAACTTTTATATTCTTCTATCTTGATTTTTTTATTTTTAAATCATACCAAAAAATGAGATCGTAAGAGCCTACCTTGATTGTCAAGTGTTTGAGGAGATATTGGGGCATTAGGGGTTAAAATCTACAGTTTTGGGAAAGGAACATGTGACAATAAAATTATTATTTTTGAATAGATATACTCGCTACATTGATTTCTAATCTTTATATATTTATTTCTATATTTTAATGGAAGTATGTGCATGTGGAAGAAAATAAATAAATAAAATTAATTAATTAATTATATATATATACATGTAATATTTTTCATCCAACATGAACATGAATTCTAGTAGTTTTCCGGAAGATCACAACTTGCACTATGGGTGATCCTTCACTAAAAACAACAAAGGAATAGTGAATTTTTGTTGAGCTCTCTCCAAATCTTGAACATTGAAAATAGGGCACTATTTTAGAAAATCTACCAATTCAACTTTGACCTCTCATATATTTTACATATTATAATTAAATATTATTATTGGTTTTCATCCAACTTTATTACAACTTGTCTTTTTGTGATTAAAAAATGAAAGCTTCCCAACATTCAATATCGCTTATTAGAAAATTTTGTTTGGTTTAAGGTGATCCTACCTCACCTTAACCCATAAAGGACCTTTTATACACTTGGTAGTTAATTGAAGTTTGGACAAGTACCTTTGACGAGACCTTTGATCTTGATTTTCAGTGTGATGTTTTAAAATGAATGAAACTGAGGTATAGAAATAGACTAGGTTTTCTATGGATACAATTTCATCATCAATAGGAGTTTGGTATAGTAGAACCACCCATTACCAACTGGACATCAATAACCAACTTGTAGGGTGCAGCTATTTCCAACCAAGGCTGGTACATATTCCAACCATAGTTTGAAATATGATTTTTTCTCTTTTGCAAGGTTAGCACTATAAAGTCATGACACATGTCTTGATTTAGTGAGCAAGAAAGCAGGAAGCAGTGAGTGGGAAAGTAGTTATGGAATGGTTGAGACCAACTTTTTGGCTTCCAAAATTCATAGTAAATTCAGTTTAAGGAAAAAAAATCATGAAAACTTGGCAATGCCCATCATTTCTATCTTCCTACAGGACTGTAAATTCATATTGCCTTCTACTGCTCTAGAACATATGCGGAATTGCTTAAGGGGTCGACAATGGGTGATTCTACCATAATAGAAGTTGTGTTGCTTGAAACAAAACAATGCTCAAGCACAGGCAATCTAAAACAAAACAAACAACCAGCATCGTTTAACCCCTTTAGGATGTTAGCAGCCCAAACTGGCCTATGAATTTTTATACAATATAGTATGCCTTGTCTTAATTGGGTCCTCTTTCCAATGTTTTCGCTTTCCATTAAATGTGTAGTGAGCTTTAATGTGTTTTGTTGTATGGTTTGAGGTGGGCAAATGTAAGTGGATGGCTCATTGTTTCTCTCCTTTTTTCAACATGTGATTCTTCTCATTAATTACTGAAATTCAATTAAAGTCTTGGGATGTGAGACAAGAGTGCAAAATTTTGGATAAAATTATTAATCTACTGATGGAAAGTTGTGCACTATCACATTTTCAGATTTCAGACTTTAATGTGAGTCAGACTGTATTTTACGACGTAGTATACAAAAGCGTACACTTGCTAACATCCTAAAGGGGTTAAGGTAAGGATTCCCAGAAAAGTGAAATCCTTGTTCAGAAATTCAGTAAAGCATTTGGCGACTGGACCACACACTCTACGTCTGGCAGGCAACCGCCAGTCCGCCACTAAGCCTAAGCCTAACTTATCAGGCAGGCAGGCCAGCAACCACCACTTTTAGGCATGCCAACTGCTGAAGACCAACAACAGCCCCCACCAAAACTCTCCCAAAGATGATGGCCGCCCACACAGGATCATTATTTTCCCAACTCAGATCCAAAGATACGGACGTGCTCTGGTGCCTGTATTTTGCTTCAAACAAAACAGCATAATTGAACGGCCAACGAGAATTTCAAATTTACACATGGCGGCCTCACAGCCATTCTCGAATATGTCACAATAAGTGATGAGCTGCCATTTGAGGTGGGTTTGGAGTTTAGAATGATGGGCATCTCCCAAGTGCTTGGGTTGGGTAAGCTAGTTAGTTGACTCCACAAATGCGACACATGTTCACGTTGACGCAACAGAAAATATATCAGTATAATAGTACTGTGGGCGTGAATAAACTGAAGCTACACTAGAGTTTGTACTTCCCTTTGGATTGGGTGTGATTTTTTTTCTCATAAAACAAAGAGAAGGAAACCACTAACCTACCCTTGATTTGTGGAATTAATTGTAAAATCTCTCACTTGTGAGATGATTTCAACGCAAACTGAAGCATGTGATTTGAATCGCCTTCCGGATCTCACTCTGAAATCATTCTGAAATCATGGTGGACTCCGTCTATGCACGTATGGTAAGCCTCCCAATTGTAGGCGTATTTATAAAATTGCAACTATAGAAATTGTGGAAAATCACGGAACCTTCCAATAAGGGCACCAAGGAGGGGAACAATGAGGGAACCTTGAAACAATTGGTGGATGTGGGCACGTTTTTTGACATGATTCTTTTAAGTCTTGGGGGAGCATCAATTTTTTTCCAAATCCATCACAAGTTTCATGAGCAACCAATAGGAGTTGAAGAGTTCCTCGAGGCAATCTATTTTGTGAAAATGGAGGTTGATTTCATGACTTTGGTACTTTGGGGGGCACCCTATTATAGGCTTTATGTCTTGTTTCTACCACTCTTTTTTTAGTTGATTTTCTAAATTGCTTCAACTCTATCACACCGTGCTTAATTCCATTAACCCCAAAGTGACAAAGAGGACACAAAGTGTCCTCACAGAGTTTCAAGTCCAGTTCAAAGTGTTGTAACTTTTGCATTTAAAGTCCAAATTCAATAAGACTTGTTGGAAGAGTTGCATTCTCCCTTCTAGTTTGTATGGTAAAATGTTCAAATCAATCCAAGATGTATTGATTTTTTGGAAGCCAATCGAAGTTCACAACTTCAATTTGAGTTCACCAAACTGCATTTTAGGGCTGCAACTTCGGGGCCTTGTATCTCCTTCATCTATTGTTCATTTTCAATAAAATTTGTTGGATTTTGTTCCCCTTGGAGTATAATTATTGTGGTAAAGTTTTCATGTCAATCCAAGTTGTTTTGAATGTTTGGGAGCAATTCAAAGTTCAAAATCCTGCCATTTTTGGAGTGTAGTGAACTTTGGCGGCTTGTTTCTTCTTCATATAGAGTGCATTTTCAATAATTATTTTTGGAAAAGTTGCACATACTAGTCTAGTTTTTGTGGCTAAAATTTAATGTTAATCCAATAATTAATGAGTGACTGAGAA